>QVNW01001374.1:0-140725 GCA_014825475.1 Pseudomyrmex flavicornis | reverse complement strand
GCCGACGGCAGATATAAGATGATAGGGGTATATAGGCAATTCTATTTCATTCTTTTGATTAAAAAAAAATTATTTGCGCTACTAGTTTATTTAAGAAACATCGTTATTATATGTTCCGTTGAATTATGTATGTATATACGAATGTGGATCAAAAATTTCTCAAGCAACAAAATCATTTAAAAGAACTTTATGACAGAGGGACGCGCGTAGTCGTCGAGCGACGCTTATTGCGCGAGCTACCTTAAACGAAACTAAATATCCGAGTCAAAATTTAGCGTCTCATTGAACCTCAATTCTTATTTTTTTGATGTAGGAGTAGTAAGAGTTCAAAGTAGCATTTCGAATAGAAGATCAAGTTTTAAAAGAGGAGGTTCTATTCTAAGTTCTAATTCTATAGAGAAAACAGATGCTAAATTTCGTACTCGGGTACGCGATCTCTAAAAAAGTAGCGAACCCAGACTACATGTCTCATTTTCCATTCTCAAATCTCGTATAGCAAGGAAGTTTGTCGGAACGACTCTTCCGTTTCCTGCACGACATTTACTGGGGCAAAATTATAGTGCCAGTCGCAATCCGAAAAACAAACACGACTAAGCTCTCTTCTCAGGCCACGATTACTGACCCGATAAAACCCCGTTCATGTTATTCGCAACAATGTTTGCTCGTGAACGTCCAGCAGAAGAGCGAGGCGGGAAGGTCTCTCTTTCTTCGGAAGTTCTGGAGCGCAGCCTCCTCCGCTTCTTCCGCGCCGCCAAACAGAATTATCCGAGTCCTGAGGTTTCGCAATCGCCCGGTAAAAGGAGCAGTCAGATTACACACGAACTTCTAATCCCATTATCCGCCTTTCTTTTCGTCCCGATAGAAGCATCGGCACGGAATCTTCAACTTTGCCATTTCGATCGCGCTGCGTATATACATGAGGGGTTTCGTACCAGGAAATATATACTTTTGAAATTATGATATATTCCGTGGCTCTTTGTTTAATGAAAGAATGCGTTTTATTCTGGAAGTATTTTTCTAGCATTTATATTATTCAAAGAGAAAGAAAGAAAGAGAGAGAGAGAGAGAGAGTTCTTATATGCTCCCATGTGACATATGTGTATATGTCACATTTTTTTTGCTATATAAGATATTTTTATTATTGCTCTCAGAAAATATTTAATCAATCTTCTTGAAAAATCATAACATGTCCGTGAGTTCCGAGAAAGATTACGATCACTGTCCCCACACACACATTAATAGCGCTCTCTCTCTCTCTCTCTCTCCTCTCTCCGGTGGCACTGCAGAAGGTGACTACTTGATAGCTCAAAGCATGCGCAAGAGACTTCTAGGATTTTGCAATCGCTCTAGGGAGGTTGGAGATAAAGAGAAATGCCTGAGAAGAAATGCAGGTGAAGCAAAATCAGAAAGAGAGGAAAGACGGCAATCATCATAGAGCAGACGCGAAGGAGACATCTTAGCGCGAGAGAGGAGAAGAATAAGAAAGAAGAGAGAAAGAACGATGAATATGGGATCACTCGGGGTTAGGGTTCGCGATGCTGCGCCCACGTATCCATTGTCTCCGCTTTCGCGCGCCGCGGGAAAAAGGACGCGAGTGTGCCTACAATGCGAGTTGCCGCTTGAGCGCGGAGCCTCGCCGACCCTTTCTCGCCCGCGGGATGCACCGATATTCTGTTTCCTTGAGCGAGAGAGAAAGGTGCACTGGCGGCAATTGCCAATAAGAATGCATGCACAGGGGTTATCGGTGTCCTCAGCCGTGCGAGTTGACAAAGTGAGTCGAAGTTACGAAGGCCCGTTTAGTCTTCGTAAGACTTAACGAGTACTTAGAACAGAGCGCGCGCTTTCTACAGAATCTATTCTATTAATTTTTTTATCTCTTATGTGATTACTTCAACATATTTAAAAATATTTTTGAAAAACATGGTTCTCTACATACAATCGCACATTTTATAATAATCTGTCTTGCACTCGAAGCACAAGTAAATAACTTTGATTATTTACAACTTTTTAACAAACAAAACGCGAGCGGTCATTGAGCCTGGCTGTGCAGTTGCAGAGATTGGCTCTCTTTTTATCGTATTGTCGAACTGTTTGTATTTTTATTTGAGAATCGTTCGTTAATGTGAATTATTCCATATCACGGTCAAGCGATAAAGCTCAGACCTATTTTCAGGCGTGACATCGCTAATGATTGTCGTTTTTTGTTGCGCATCGATATATACGTTTTTCTTTTTTATAGTTCTTTTTTTATTAATGAACGTACAACGGAGTCGATGGTACCAAACGCGTTCTAATCTCGTTAGGCTGAATGACGTCAGGCCCCGTCTCCCTCTCGCGTCTTTCCAATTTGCAACCACCATGGACGATTAAACATCAATCATCGATGACTTTTTTGCCGCATGCGAAACGAGGCGAGAGCATCGATTGTTTTTTCTAAAGCTGCGACCGGTGTCGCAAAAAGGCGCGCGCGATGCGCCTTATCTAATCTCGAAGTTTGCAATAATTGCAATTCCTTTCGTTTTTCGCGCGTTTTTTCAGACAAATTCCTCGTTTGTCACGATTTGTATAAATAAAAGTATCGGAAAAACTGATGAAACAGTTTTACGATTTATCTATTTTGTCGCGTAGAACACAAATGTGTCGTAATGATGTGTCCAGGAATGTTATTAGATCACTCAGCTCTGCAAGCGTTACTGCTAATTCGCAATTATAATTTTGACAGTTTGCTAGAATGTTAATGATCTCGCCATATAAAAAGTGACAATATATATGTGAAAAAAGCGCTGATTTAGTACAATCACATGCTCATCATGATTTATTGCATTACGAATATATCAATAACTTGACATTAGATTGGAGCGACCAACGCCATCCGGTATCTTGATAGTAGGTTGGCGAAAGAAATGTCATACGTTCTGATAGCAGAGAGAAAGAGAGAGAGAGAGAGAGAGAGAGAACACAACTCTGTTTCAGAGATAATTTTATATATACTTTAATTCTCATCGCACAAATAAATTTACCTACCGCCCTAATTTAATGAATTTCTAAGGTTGCGATTAAGAAGGTGTAACATTTATGACGCGCGCGTGTCGTGGAGATTCGTCCCGCGTTATTAGCGACGACGATGACAATGGATCTCAGATGAATGGAGTGCAAGAGAATCTGATGGCTCTATCGTTGTCGTCGTCGTCGTCTGTTCCGGGTGGCGCGGCCACCAACGTCGCGCACGACTTCTCTGCCGATGGTTCCCACCTACCGTGGTCGTAGAGAGGTCGAGCCGCCACACTAAACATATCGCCGCTGACGTTATTTAACAATCGTTCGGTACTACCGCGCTTGTTAATTAGACACGATATTCGTGTTAGCGAAATCGAAGCGAGCCAAGTGTCAGCCACGTGGCTCTCGTGACACAATTTTTTTCCCCGCGCAAAAATTAGTATTAGTATAAAATACATCATAATCGAAATTATCCTTAAAATGTATAAATCATTCTCTTTGTTTATTGTTTGATCATATTTATATATGTCGTGTGAGTCAAAACACACGCAATTAATTAATTTTCGTATCTAACTTTCTCTTTTATTATGCAAACTCTAGTGTTCGAAAACAAATAAGAAGAACTGTGACTGACTGTTAGAGAATTTTCTATTTTGCTAGAATGCAATATTTTGACTAGTCGTTTGCTTTGGGTACAAGCCGCGCGGAAACTGGTCAATGTCAATAGCGATTTAAACGCGTGGGAGTACATAAACCTCTTCCCTTGGTCTGCCGACTACTATCGGTACTCGATCTTGCCGTCGTCGATCTCTCCGCCTATCATTGACGCACTTACGTAAATTTTAAAGAGTTATAGACGTTGAAAGTACACCTTAGATGACGCTAACCCACGAGAGAGAGAGAACCGTTATAGGTTTTCTCTCGATCATGCTCCTCGCTCGTCGATATTGCGTTCCGCCCTCTTTCGCTTAATTCTCAAACGGTCTATTATCTCTTCTATTCGTTCGGTCTAACACTCGAGCACTAAAATCGCAACTAATCGAAGTCCTAATCGGTCAATCAATTTTATTCGTCTAGAGCTCATTTCTTTACAGAAAATGTAATGTTCTACTCGAAGATGTAGAAAATTTGATGGTGAAATTTTATAAAAATTTTGCAAATTCTTACAAAATATGTAGCAATTATATATGTTAAATTATTTTGTAATATATCTTGAACGTTTTGTATAATTATAAAACTTCGCAAGTTTCACGAGTTTTCGAGAGTAACTTCGCAATTATGTAAAACTATCACTTACTCAAGCGTGAGAATTGCAATGCCAAACTTAGCGAGCACATAAATTCTTAAGCGTCGCGGTTGCGTAATATCGTATATCGCAACTACTACGTTCAAGCGTGAGCTTCATCCGCAGCTGCGTTTTTTCTTATCTCATCCGTAATCGGCTAATTAATTTTTGCCGGGTCTGACGCAATTAAAACCAAGGTCGCCTGTTTAGGTTGAGAAATTATCGTGTTATTCCAAAATTCGTCCTCGATTCACGAAGCTTGTTTGCCGAAATTTGCCGCGTAGTCGATGCAAATGATTCATCGCAGGAACACACTATTACGGATGACAATTTTACATTAATCTAATCAATTTACTTTTGATCTTGATTTAGTAAGTAAACGTGATCACATTTTGATTTCGGTTCAATTATTAAAATCGTTGAAAAACGATTATAATAAGTTGGAAAACTGTATATTAAAAAAAAAAAAAAACTGTTAAAATACTACTAATCATATTTAACATGTGAATGTTATTATTTTCCATCTCTTGTTCAAAATTTTTTTTTTTTTATTTTCAACACTATCGATTTAGTAACTTGTTTAAATCGCAGCGTTATTATTATCAGGATTAAATTGTATTCAAGCGGTCAATTACATTCGCATTAAATTTCTGCAAGGATAATTCATTCCGCACTTCAGGATCTTCTTTTACGTAATTGCCACAATCAAGCGTAGTCATTATTGCGCAATTATGCGTGGTGAAATGATAAGTAGCGGCGGCCGCGTTAACGCGGACAGGTTCATTTCCTTCTCGTTCCCAGACAGGAGAAACACGAATCAATCATCGGCCGAGCTTTATCCTTCCTCTTCCACTGACGTCCCTCTCCGTTCTAATCGCTCACGCAGCGATCAGCAGCATTGCGTTTCTAATTTAATCACGTCTCTTTACATTCGGTGAGAAATTCGATATTGCGAGCAGAACACGATAAATTTTATCTCTCACTGCCCGCATAACAATTGACGCGATGTATTTGAATTGCTACAATCTACAAACCGTAATTGAAATCGCAAAAACACTCATGCGTTATCACGCTTTGTCACGTTCGAAAGCTATCATGCTGTCTTTCGCTTACAATTTTATAGCAACTACTTATTTAAAATAATTTATTAGGAGATTTTTTTCAAAATTTGTTGCATATATATATGACGACATTGAAAATTCTGATCGCACAATTTTCAAAATAAAATACTGATCGAAAGTCAAAGTCGTTGAAGCTAAAATATTTAGATATTGAACTTGTTTTCGAACACGCAGCGAGAAACTTTGATACTTTCTCCAGCACATAATGTATTCAAGTCACAACAGAGATAATTTCAGGTTTCATTAAGCTTTTACAAATAGGACAGAAACTAATTAGAAGTCGACTCAAGGTGTATCAATTTCCATTCATCAGTTAGCAAAACGATTTGCCTTCATTCATCCAATTTACCGCGCGTTTGTATTCATAATCTTGCTGCTCTTCTCTCTCTTTCTCTCTCAGCTTAAAAGATTTTAATTATTCCTCTACTATAAGTGTACGATGTGTTTATTCTTATCGTGTGTAATACACACCAAGCCGACTTGTAATTATTACATAGAAACTAAAATGTCTCTTACGATAGAATTTCAATTTCGATTTAAATGATTCTGAATGACAATAATAATTTCAATTAGCGCGCTTCATCAGATAAGACTTTGTAGAACTCTTAACGGTCATCTAACGAATTCGCATCTTTCTCCGGTTTAACGATTCGAAGAAAAAACCCTTCTTTTATAAAGTGGACCCTATGCAGCTCGTTTTCTCCCTTCTTCCCTCTCTTCTAATCGCTCACGCAGTAATCGGCTGTGTCCCACTTAACTTGGATAGCGTGGGATAGGCCCTTGGGAGATGATAATTACACGTCGCGCGCGGGTCGACCTACGGACTACGGACATGCCGGCACGACCGTACCGTACGTTACCGCCGTGCACTCTCACCGGTACTCTTCGGCCTCGCCTCTCTCTCTCTCTCTCTCTCTCTCTTTTTCTTTCTTTCTTTCTTTTTCTTGCGTGCTTCGCTCTCTCTTTCATCTTGGTCAATGCTTCTTCTTCTCGTGTCCTTTCGTTGGAATATTAGCGCGATGGTATCCTCGTCATTACGGAGAATATATCGGTGAGCGAGGATACGCGACCTCCGGTAATCGCGCTATCGAAACGAAAGTGATTTTGTCCTGTCCGGTTATGCTAACGGGAAAGACGCGAAAACGTGTCTCGTATCGGTTTTTTTCTAGTGTTATTCTCGAACTGGACTACATTGAAGGAGTAAACCTGTTATGCATAATGCATTCATATAGAGATAATATATAGTCGTGTAGAGAGAAACACACTGTATATTATATTATACAATGTTACTATCGGCGAACACAATAAGAAAACAGGATCTTCTGTTTATTAAAAATAACGTGTGTAATATATTTTTTTGTTAATACTCATTTCAAGAGATGTTTTCTGGATAATTGTGATAATTTATACTGAGAATTTTTATATGTAAATATATACTTAAAAACAGATTTGAGAAAGAATTTCCGGTCTACAGCTTCGAAAACAAGATAATTTTTTAGACTTTTTTAAAGCAATAAAAAGATATATTGTTTGAAGCATTGAATTTATTAATGTTTTTCTTCTTTTAAATAATCATTTGATTAAAAAAGTATTTGGAAGTTAGATAATAACATCAACATGTTATAAATTTATTTTATCTTTTTAGATATGCGATTTTTTTTTTTTCATTGCAAAGCACTTGAAATAGAACGTTCGTGCGGTTGCGAATATCTGATTCTTGTTCAAATGTGTGCCATGAGAATTCCAATGAATTTGTTGTGAAAATAGGTAAAATATCTTTCTCGCAGCAGATCGCATACTCATTCATCATTCACATTTATTCGCAGTCGTACAGTCATTACGCGCATTTTTTTTTTTTTTTTTTTTTTTTTTGTCAGCGATTGGTGAAAACACCAATCGCTAATTGCGTGTCGGCGGCAATTTGTACGGTGAAGTCGGCATGAAAAACGCAAAACACGCAGGCTAATAAAGACGATAACGAATGTCTCATCCACACCGCGCGTCGAAATCACTTGCGTCTCGCCTCGCGATTATCCCGTCAATCTCCGTTCGAGCGAACAACTCGCCGACACGTACATACATGGACATCGACTCCGATTTTTCCGTCAATGGTTCGGGATATGTTCAAGACTCGAACTGTCGCGTGCATGATAACGAGCAGCTTATTATAATATTATTTATTCGTCGCGCGCCTCAATACAGTGCAAAACTTAAAAGAGGAAAAACCGCATAGGTGGTATGATAATGGATTCGGTGAATGATGTTCTTTATTGAAAGTTAAAAACTACGAAACCTCACTTCTCTACCAACCCGCTGCTTTACTATTATTACCGCCACTATATAATTATTTAATAAATTACAATTATGCCGTCACGAGCTTGGAAGTTTGTAGAAATAATCGCGCGCTGGTTACGAGAGCGGATAACGCGCGGGAAAAAGGATAATAAACGTCCCGTTTTGCGGCGGCGCAAAACGATATCACTTTCGTTTCGCTTTGCGGTATCACGCGCGTCGATCGCGTCAATAGCGTTTCTCGCAGCGGGCGTCAATCGGCAACGGCGACGATCAGACTTCAATTTTTTTTTCTCATCGCTGAGCAAAACTACAGGCGGTTAAACATCGCCTAAGGTGCAACGCCTCGACGTGATTCCTTGCGCAATCCAAGTGTGAAATATTCGTCGCGCGATCGCGCCGCGCGATAATCCTATCGTAAAACGCGTTGACAGCGAGATATGTACTTATGTAGAAAAAAATCAGACTCGCTCGATTGTCACTACGGTCGGTTTTATAGTGACTTGTCATACTTGTCACGGACTCTTGTATTTCTTACCTTTCTCTTTTTATTGTTTTTCCCTGCTGCCTTCTACCTGTTATTTGCATTTAGACAACACACACACACACACACACACAAAAGTTCTTTTACTAAATTCTAATTATAATGACAATCTCGATCTCGAACTTACGCCAACAACAGGCAACAATGTTTCTGTCGTCGCATCCGTCAGGATTAACGCGGACGCCGGCGTCGTTCGACGTCGGCGGCGAATCGGCTGTAATATGATAATAGCTCGCACACGGCGGGGCACTCCTCGTGCCGCCTCTATCTACGTATACGTTTCTTTTGCCTTCCTTCGTCTCCTCGCGAAGTGAAAGGCGGGCGAGTCGCGGCCGAGCAGCACGGCCGCTTTATGCCGCGATTCGCAATGTGCCTATGCCCGAGCTATGCCTGAGCTATGCGCCACGGTACCGCGATCCCCGGTCGCCCCTCGCCACGTCAGGTCAGAGGTCGACTCACCCACTCCCGTCCCGATCTCCCTTTACCCTCTCGTCCCCCTTTATCTCCCGGTCACCGGGCGCGCGAGCTTCTAGCTCTTACTCTCTGCGATCTCCTCTCGCGTACCTTGTGTTGTGTCTCTGCGGCCATCCTTGTTTGACGCGGTCGCGTCGACATAGTCGTGTCTTTGTCGCATACGGCGTCGGCGGGATGCAAGCTTACGTCGGTCGTTCTTCTGAGACAGCAGGCCAACAGGATCTAACGACGCGAGTACGCGACTATTTCTATGCTCTCTCGCGCGTCTGGAGACCCTCGCGCTTGTCTTTAAAGAATCAGCGAATGAGAGAGACGCTTCTTGTGTCCTCTCGTCTCGACTACGTCGAGTGCAATTAGAGTTTAATCGGGCGAACTTGTCATAGCCGGAAATTGCGAGTTTCAGGATGATAATTTTTTGGGAAAGGTCGGAAACAATTTTGTTATTGACTATGATTATGAATGAACCGTTCAGAATCGATATAGTGATTACACGAGTTTGACTTATAATGCGGAAATAGCCGCATTATAAGTGGAACTTAAAAGTCAGGTCGCAACCCGAATATTTAGTTATAACTGAGGATAATTGTGTAGAAGCGCGAATGATTAAGGATATATAGGTTATGAGAGATGGCACATCCATCGAATATTTCGGACGTGCGATGTGCATTAATTATAACTATCGCGACAGTAAACATTATGCACGTCAAAAAGCGCACAAATGTCAATATTATTTTGAAGAAAAAAAAAACAGATTATTTATCCTCATCAAACGGTATAAATCATTCGCGCAGATGATGCACGAAAGAGTTCGCCGTGATTAACATTTCGGAAGGGCAATTCGAGAGAAAGAGAGAGATCAAATCTTCATTTTTTATCTACCAATTTTCATCGACACACATAGGTATTTTATCCATTGTATTCGACGCTCTAAACAATCGTTGAAATAACGAGAGAAATATGGTCTCCGCGCAATCCGTAGTGTCGAGAGAAACCGATACAGATCGGCCCGCAGCGCGAGATAAGCGATATCTGCGAGAGATTCTATTTTACAGTTAACCGGCAATAGAAGGCTTCTCCTCCGGTATTCCGATGTCGCGTACGGTGTAACCGACGCCGCGTGGTTGCGTGGGACTAGGTGGAAGATCGTCATTATTAATGACGATTAAAGGGAAAGAGGACGCGGGGAAAGAGAGAAAGAGAGAAAGAGACGCAGACGTAGCGGAAAACGGTTCTACGAGCGACACCAGCAAGTCTTGCGTCGCACCCTTGCGTGGCCCGCGAAACGATTCTACGCGGTATGCGTATTGTATGGTAATACCGCCCGTGTATCTACTCCAATATTTATTTGCCGTCGTTATAACGCGCTTTTACTCCGCCCGACATCATCCATCTCTCGCCTGGACCGGAGTTAAGAGAAGAGAGTTTCTCTTCCTCCGCGTGTTACCACGTACATATACGAGAGAGAGAGAGAGAGAGAGACGCGCGTTTCTTCCGAGGCTCGCGGTCGCCTCCTGTTGTCCGAATCAGATATATGAAGAAAGCCGCAATCGCGCAATCTCGCTCTTCCGGGGCGTATTAACCGTCCGTCCGTAAAACCGCGAAACTTCGCCGCCGAGAGAGAGAGATAACTAGCCGCTCGCAAAATTCAATTAGAATAATATTACAAAAGTCAAGATTGTTATTTTGCTTTTTGTGCAAAAACAGAGCCGAACTTTTTTTTGGATAAATAAAAGTGCCAATTTGAGATATAGTTTTTTTTATTTAAAAGCTGCCGCGTGTATTTGATATTTTCGAGACCGCAACATTTTTGCGTGGCGAAAAGTAACGTGGTTACTTTTGTACAGATTTACAATTTTCCATCATTAAGATTATGTATTGTTTGGGATTATCTTGGAAGTTTTTTCTTGGTTCGTCATTTGTTATTATCTAATTTATTTACTGAATATATTTAGGACATTTTTTTTTTTTTTAATCTGTTCATCTCTCCGTCATTTCCGGAGAATCGTAGGGATTCGTCGTTAAAAACGTACTTGGGTGCTTTGCATTCGCATTTGAATATCGCTGCCTTCCACTCGCGCGTCCCGCGTCCCGCAGATTTCCAGTGGCGATTTAATGACCGCGATCTTCCACGCCCACGCGGGGCGAGCTTGTGCACTACTGCGAAGCCAAGCTACATCGAAATGCAAGGTACCGGCTCTTCCTCGAACTCGCGCGGATTATGTGCAGAATGCTACTTCGCCGTGTACCACGTCCGCCTTGGCGCGTCAGCGTTTCTTTTCCGCTTCCCCGCGCGGAGAGATGCAAACGCTCAGGCACGCTATTTGATTTCCGGAGTTCCTCCGCTATCGAGCTGTTTGTTTTAAATCCCGCCGTGATTGAAATATATCCACATTCCGTAAACTAAAACAACATAGAATGAGTTGCATCGCACAATGGGACTGAATTCTTCAAATTCATTCAACATCAGAGATCTCTTCCGTAATTAGAATTACGATGCAGCCAGGAATGTCTCGTAATTGCGCTCGGGAAAACGTTTCGCAATAATAAATAAGTTTCTTCTTATATTCCTTTTCTCTCGAATAGCATCGCGACGCCATGGCATCTCTAAAGAATTTTGACGCGCACGTGAATCGACTCGCTTGTTTTGTCTCTATATACAGGTTACAGTGGTGACCTCGTTTCTTTAGTCGGCCGCGATTAAAATTGGCTACGGAGGATCCGTAGCGGCGGGTCTCGTGTTTCGCGCGAGAGATTCCGGTCAGCCGGGATGTCTGCGACTACACACTCGCTCGTCCTTTCCTTTTTCGCCCGCAGCAATTGTCCTCTCTCTTTCGTTTCTACGCAGGTGACAGGTGAAACGACCTATACGCGCAGGACAGCGAGGTCGTGCGCACCATTCGCCGAGGATACTTAATTCCGTAGAAAAGGAGAGATACTCAATCGAGAGGGGCTCTCATCGTCCCCGAGCGATGGGAATGCCTGTCTGGTCGAGCATAAGAGAAACCGCGATCGAAATATATCTGGCGCGTTCGTGATCGATGCGAGTGCGAAATTAGATCCGAGATGTGATTTATATGAGCGGAGAATGCAGGTCTCTCGGCAGAACAAATTCCTATCTGCGTGAGAAAAAGTCAGAGATTTTCTGATTGTACATCTTTATTGTTTTTTTACCTCTTTCTTTACAGTTTTTAATTATAGATAAAAAAGTTTAAGTATATTAAAATATTAAAAACTACACACACACACACACACACACACACACACACACAGGCGGAAACTTCATTAAAGTGAACTTTGACCTAAAGTGAAATCATATTGCAAAAAAGTGAAAGAATTTTTTTGCAGTAAAGTTTACTTCTTTTCTCACACTGACCTTCTTACTATCACACACTCGCCATGCAATCGCACGTGTGCACAGAAAGAAAATAACCTTGTGACATGTTCATCAGGCTACGATTGTTAGGGTGGGGAAATTTCACAATACTGATCAGATCCAGTCTCGAAGATTTCACTTTGGTGAAGTTCAATTTTAGATTAGTTAAAAGTTAAGGAAAAAGAGAGAGAGAGAGAGAGGATAAAAACAAATAATTACAAATTCTATAGTATTTTGTGTGTATTGAAAAAGCTGAAGAATAAAATGTGGAAAAAAAGAAACGAAAGATGAGAGAAATACAAATGAAATGTTTTCTAAATGAAGAAAAATACGATGAAGAATGAGCCGGAGCCTTCGATTTTTCACATTTAAATCCCGGGAATTTAGTAATGATAAGTTTCGCACGATCGGCGGAGGAAACACGCGCGTTACCTGCGCTAACATTTCTGCCGGTGGATAAAAAGCGTTTTTTTTTTTTTTTTAGCCGCACGTGGCACGCCATACCTTCAGACAGCGACACGAAGGCGCGTATTTAACGGATAGACCTTAACGCGCTAAACGCGTGTATAAACAAGGATTTTGCAACAACCACGCGCATGGCATACGTGCATCGCTCGCGCGTCTCGCTGATTAGCAGTCGATGAGTCGCGGTTTCCTCTTCGTTCTATTAAATTCAAATGCAACTACGCCGGTGCTACGGATGACGACGGTCTTCCGTCGTAATTAGAGAGGCGAAAGTGGTAGCGAGCACGCGCGAGCGTCCTCGTAAACGCATAATTACCGCTTGTCTCCGCGTGTCGGCAGGATCAGAAGCCGATAAATAGGAATCTTTTACGATTACTTAACGTAAGTAATTGGCGTGGAGATAACGAGTAATGTAACTCCGCGGGACGCGCCGCGACGTGAGCGTGTTCCAATCGTGTGCACCAGCTGTGCGGCTGCGAGGAATCGGACGATTCATGCGATCCGTATCTACTTTATGGTCAATCGTGGAAAAATGTAGAAGGTCGTGCTATTTGCCGCTTCGAGACATTCCGCGGTCTCTATGAGCAATGTAGGTAAACGCTTGAGACGAGAGAGGTTAATCGAAAGTTTGATTAATATATAAATTCAAATATTCTCACTTTGAGATATCACTTGGATTGTGTGTGATATAATAATTACGAATGCTCTTGTGATTTTGATAAGTGCGTTGTTTTTTAAAAAACTCTGCACTTTTATGTTATTTTGTGTCCCGTTTTAATTGTGAAAACAAAAAACACTAATTTTGACGTGTTTATTTATACAATAAACAGACCAATAGCTAGAAACGAGATTTGTAACCGAAACAAATTTGGAATTAGCTTTTTTTTTTTGTTTTCTGAGAACGTGCCAAAGTGGTTAGCCCTAATCGCCTCGCGTACACACACACACACACACACACACACACACAAA
The DNA here is from genome assembly GCA_014825475.1 of Pseudomyrmex flavicornis. Lineage (NCBI taxonomy): Eukaryota > Metazoa > Arthropoda > Insecta > Hymenoptera > Formicidae > Pseudomyrmex > Pseudomyrmex flavicornis. The sequence goes on along the minus strand of QVNW01001374.1, from coordinate 127,205 downwards.
ACGCGTGTACGATAAATCGATAAGATAATTGACACGCTTATTGCGAAAACCACGTGTCCCGCAGGCTGCCGGAATATTTAACGCGCCGGAGTATCGCGCGCGTGAGGGAACGTGTACTTACAATCTTTTATCCCGTTTTGTTTTCCCGTCGGTGTTTACGAGAGGAATTAATAAACGCGCATTGACATCTTATTTGTTTTACACCGACATTCTGAAGAAAATAAACGATTAAAAGAACCTGTCCTTTGCGATTGTAAAGAGTTGTAAGCCGTTTTCTATTTTTAATATCGCGCGTAACTTGTTTCCGCACACACAAATGACCGGCCACTCGTGGAAAGCGCGATCCTCAAACGGCGAGATTAAATTTTTGTTTTCTCAGCGACGATCGCACAACATTTCTTTCTAATTATCCCGATTGCACACTCCAATTAGATAATTACTTCTTTCACGATCTATTTTTTATTATTGCATATTTATTTATTTTATTATTGCTTATTTGTAATAAAACGTGTAGTTGCGAGATCAAATATCGCAGATATGTCAGAATCAGATGGAGAAGTTTAAAATAGGTTGGCACGTGAAACAAACCGGTTTGTCTTTGCTATATAGAAAATAGATAAACTTTATCGATATTATGTAAATTCGAGGTCACACAGCGGTTTCGCATTATATAGATGCTATATTTTCGAAAAAAGACGGGCGCGCGCGAAGAGAAAGAACGCGTCGAAATATACGTCCTGCATACGAAAAGACGAAACTTTGCGAGAAGCAATCTGCGCGAAAATAAATCACGCGATCGAGATGAAGAATCGCGTGCGGCGAGGAAAAATTTCGCGATAGTTCCGACAACGCGCTAAACGGCGCGGGAGAAAGAAAGAGACACGTAGGGGATTATTAATATACGCCTAGACGTGTGAGAGATAAAACGTCACTTGGAGGACAATGATAAAGCGCGTACAGGAGCCACAAAGTAGATATAGCAGGAAGCAGATAAGAGATCTGGAAAAAAAATTCTGCGACCCGTTAACCAACGACTCCCGACCAAGGCCAGGCAACGTCGTTAACGACTTTGTAGGCTCGGCTTCCAACCGATACCCGTGTGCGTCCGTCGCACACGGTGGTTCTGCATTAGTCATCTGTCAAACACGATGAAACCCGTATTACGTGCACGCCTGCAGGCAAGCAAGACTCTCACAATCCTTGCATTGTTTTTTTTTTTCGCGAGCGCGCTCTTTCAGTAGTTCAGGTCGACGCATTGTTCAATTCCGATAGATTCGAACGCGGATTGACAACGCAAGTAACTTGACAGAACAACTTGTGATAAATGTTCTCCTAATATTGTACATAATCGTGTAGCCTGCGCTTTCGAAGTTTTTCTCTGTTTGACGCACACATTGTTTGAAACAAATTATTTACTATACTGAAATTCGAAAATATTTTTATTTCATTGTTCAAAATTTGCTACATCACTTTCTGAAAAAAAAAATATATATATATAAAAGAGTATGGGGAATTGCATTGATCTGTGTGTAATTCTTGCTCGGTGGAACATGCATTTCCTAGATTTATTCTTGCGTACAATGAATCCGATGTATGATTCGATACATGATTTCACGCAAGTAAGTAACGGATACCCGACTGCGTTCTCCGCCGCTTTTCTCCGGCTATACCGTAGTAGTAATGGCTGTAACGTGGTAGATCCTTTTGTTCTCCGTCAGATGATCGGTCGTACGAACGATAGAGAGAAGGGACCGTAAATCAGCGAAATTGCACGATGGCGTAACGAAATCTTAAAACACCTTTGCTTTGGAAAAAATTCATCGGTGGATATTGTTTTGCGCAACGTCGTTTTGATCTCTCGTGTCGCTCTGTTTCAACAACTGCAAAAATACATGAAGAAATTGGTAAATTTTTTCAGACATTATTTTTGACTGCGTCAAGATTATCGTTTTTGGCAAATGTTAATTTGCGTCAAATAATCAATGTCGCGCTCGCGATTTCAAAAGTGATATTACTTTTGTTTTGCTGTCTACTGTCGTTTCGCGATGAAAATAAAAACTTGTCACGTGTCGAATAAAATACAACTACATTAATCTGTATAAATAACTTCGCTATTGAGAGTTGAGAAGTTTGCTCGTTGTCGATACTTGCTAAAAATAAGAATAAATTAAGCAGCGAATAAGATACTCTAGAAGTCTAAAAATAAGATACTCGAAAGTATCACATTTGAGTGCAACTTTTTTTATCTCAATTTGATTAGATTTAAAAAAAAACAAAAAACCACAGAGTGTATAATTTACGCAATAGCCGGTCCGTAAAACTTTTTTTTTATTTAGAGAAGGAGAGAGAAGAAAAGGAAGAAAGAGAAGTTTTCGTTCATTTACAATTCCAATCGTAAAACAGTTTGCGTAAGACTTCTCAGACAGGGTTTTAGTAAATCAAAACCAAAAAAACAGTAATATTTCAAAACTGTACAACTGTTCGGAGAAGATCTATCGTGATGTTATTTTTATTCTGTTTATAGTCATTTTTTTTCTTCTCTCTTTGCAATATCGACTTTAACGTATTTGCATTATTATAGTCAACATGAAAGTTCTTCTTGTTGCAACTTTTGCTCAAAGATCTCGGAGAAAATTCTCCGTCGACAAAAAGCCGAGAATACTCTTCTGAATTTCCCTCGCACTCGAGTACTCACTGCGTGAGTTGCGACTTCTCGATCGCCTTGAATTACATCCCAGGCGACAAAATAGGATTCCAAAGCGCATAAACAATCCATTAAGCGACAACTCGGACGTGTGGCTTGTAAGTGTTGTTATCGACGTCGTCGGTCTTCGTTTACGTCAAAGACGGCACCAAAAAACTGGGAGAAAGTGTATGTGTTCGAGGATCGGCGGGATGAAAAAGGAAGAATAGAGAGAGAGAGAGAGCAGAGCGGGACGGAACGACCTTCCCGCGGTTCTCCAGCTTCGTGTCCACAGGCGCATTTCTCTCTCTCTTTAATCTCCTCTCCATGATCCATCCCCGTGAATTCTTCGCGTTTCTCCCACTTTACGCCATTCTCTTACAACTGGCCGTCTAAGTATGTATACGTGACACATCAACATAGTGTGTGTGTGTGTAAAACTAAGCGCTAAAGATAACGAGGAGACTCGTTAACGACTTTGTGCAGATCGGAGACGACGACGTTGCTCGCAGGTCGTGTATATCGACTCTCCCACGGGGCGATATAGAGGGTGGGAGTGCGGGTCAAAGGAGGAGGATGAGGAGAAGGAGCGAAAGATAGCGGAGGAGGGAGCAGTGTTCTTCTTCCTTCTTCTTGCGGGTCGCACCCGACGGGGGTTTACAACCCGACGGCGACCCCGCGTGTGACCCCACGACTCGGCGTCGATTCTCTGTATGGCATTATAATCGTGACTGCGCTGCCTACCGGGAAGCTAGACCGTTTCTGGGGAGAAAACCGAAGCTGGTAAAACGTTCGCGCGAGCGAAAGCCTCCTAACTCGCGCGAACTGATATCGAGATTCGACGTTCGATCGACGTCGAAATCCGGAAGTTACACTTGTCTCGATGAACAAGAAATTAGATTCACACTCATTTCTTTATAAATATACATAGACACGTGTGCGCGTGAAATTGAAAAAATTCGAGATACTCTTATTTGTGGTTCTTTACATTTTTATTTTTGTTTTAATTAATCTCAATCTAATAAATATTTTATAACAAATAGTTTATTTATTATTGTATTGCTCTCACGAGGCAAATTTTGATTATGTGAAAACACTTATTTGCTTCTAGTGTCTCGTCTTAATGTCGAGTAAAGCACTTTAAAACCTACGCATCTTACACACTCCTCTCAATCTCGGACACTCATCGTAAAGAAATCTAATAAGCTGAAGTACACTTGGTAGTTCATTATTTGTATATATTCTTTGCAAAGTATACTTAAGCTGTTAATATAGTTCTTATATAGTTTTTTTTATCAACGTGAGCCATGTGCTGGATGTACGTGCGCGAAATATATTTTTAAATAGATGTAGATTACACATATAGGTATATTTTTTAAATTTTATAAAGAGATAAAATAAATAATTCATACATATGCAAAATAAGTATCTAACACAAATGCAGATCAAATTATTATGTGTAATAATTTACACGTTAAAAATAAAATATTTGCGCACATCGAGCACATAACTTACATTGATCAAAAAACTCTTTGCTAGTTCAATATGTTTTTGGTTTGTTTTTTTTCTTACGCACTATAAAGTTTTCTGACGTATACACATTACTTACTATAAATTATTATAATATATATATTTTTTTCTACATTAAATCTTATTTCCCCTGTTTATTGTGGAAATGAATGAAATATTAAGTAGATAATTCAGTCTCGTCGTACTTTTTTCTAATATAAAATATTGATGTTGTGTAATTTATTACAACAGTATATCTCATGCATTGACTGAATCTTATTGAATCTTGTTGTTTTTGCCAAATCATATTTTACTTTTTTTCTCCCGTATTTATATTGTGACGCGCGGCGCGTTCTTTGTATTTATTATAGGTACATCTTGCTTAGTCTTCTTTGATTTGCATAATGATTTACAGAAATCCTTTTTTTTTTTTTCTAGACGAAATCTTAACTTTAATGGAAATCTGAGGAGAGTGAATCTTATTACAAATCTCGTTCAAGGATGTGTCTCGAATCTTTGAGATGCTTTCCTATTAGCATAATCTATAAAATTAAACATATTAAATTTTTGTGAGGCAAGACTCACAGAAAAATTTCTGTTACAAAGATCTCACGAGATCAACTTGTTTATTCCTGTTAAACCACATGTGGTCAATCACAAGTAGTCAATTTTATTTCAATCAGCAGAAATTTTTATTTTTATGAAAATAATCTCAATTCATTGCTTAACAGTTTAACATATTGAATATGATGCAAGATCTGTTTTTATAATATTTCATTCTTACGGAATTCGAGAAATTAAACGTTCAATATATATGTGAACACACAAAACTTCCGGAATATAAGAAGTATAACAATAAATGCTTGTTAAAGTAGAATCTCCTATCGATTGTGAATAGATTAGCTGTTATAAGTTTCCACATACAATAGGTAGACAGAAAGAGTGTATTGCGCTTGTTTCCCATGTCCATCGGAACGGTACATCTTCGATTTCAGTGCGATCGAGACTCGAATCTCGACGATGCGAGCTAAAAGTCCGTTCAAGGATAGCCGTCGGTCTTCAACGATCGGGACGCTCTCTCATTAGCATAGCAACGCGGAAATAGCGATGCATGTACGCGCGCGAAACTCGTGCTCTCATCCTTGCGGGTCTCCTTTCACGCGCGTGTGTGCGTACGCATCTCGTACATCTTTGTATGTAACATACGTATGAACAATCCCGGTGTGCGTACGCACGTCGCGAGATCGATCGATCGATCGATCGATCGCCGATGGAGATAGCGCGTAGCGAGGCAAATGATAGAAAACGCCGAGACGTGCGCGTCGCACAATGTAAATATAATAGCACTTCCACATCGCCGCGTGTTTTTTCCGCATAAATGCAAAATGATAATCATGGTGTCAGATTCATACGAGCCGAAGAGATCGAAAAAATTAGATAATGAACGCAAATATATGATGCGTTTATAAATATATGATGAAATTATAATTTCTACAAGAATGTATAAATCTTACAAACTTATACATATAAGAAACATTATGTGAGATAATTTATAGTTAAAAAAAAATACTTGTTTTTCTAAGTCTTAGGAGACGTAATAGTCTTAGTCCGACGTAAATTTGACGTAAAATATGATATATACTTCCATCAATAAATTCAACGATTAAACTTCTGCTTCATGTTTTTTTTCTTTTTCATAATTTATATGTGAAATCAATGTTATAAGCTTTGATGTATCCGATCGAAGAAAAGAAGTTTAACGACAATATCAATGTTGACATCGCGCGCACACACACATATACACGCGCGCAACCGCATTATGAAAATGTAAACCGACTGATTATGAGCTGCAGTGAATCCGACAATTCTTCACTCCTTAATACCACCCATTAATCATAGCGGAGCCAATTATAATGAATGGCTTCTCCCAGTATTTGCATGGCTCTACATAACGCAAGTATGGTAATCCTGCCTATAAAATCCCAACCTTGTAATTATAGAGCGAGTTCATTCAACAATTTTTCTCGCGGCTTCTTCTGACAGTCTCACGGCGAATCACACGACTGCTACGAAAGAGCGTTAGAATATAATTATATAGGTATATACACATATTTATAAACACATACTCTATTCTTTGCATAACAAGAACTTATCTTTAATAAATTATTCAAACTTTATTTTTGTCACTTGCAATTTACTGTGCTTATTTAATTTTTTATCTCGACTTTTTATCTTATCTGTTCAGTCGTTTTCGTAAAATTTCGTGACGCTATTAATAATGACAAGTCGCAGCTTGCAATATGTATCTGAAAGTTTTGCAGAATATCGGCCTTGTTTGAAACGGCCGACAAATTATCTATTCATCGATTTTCGAAACGTACGTCGGAGCATTAACAGATGCGCGCGAAGCAAGAGGGCGGGCAGCGTGAGAGAAAGGAAGACAGACGGAACGGCGAACGCGCGTTACGTACGGAGGAGAGAGTCGTTTCGAACCGTGTACCGCGCCATGCCGTCGGGTCGATCGTCCTCCTCCGTGAAGTCGACCGCTCGCTTTCCCTTTCACACGCGGCGCTAATCGCCCATCGTTCTCTGATCTATTGAGTCGGAGAGAGAGGGAGCGAGAAACATGATAAAACAGAGAGAGGATAGAGTAGAATATAACCAAGATTTATTTCACCTCGGGATATAATACACCTTCAGCCACGCACACGTGTGTATGTGTGTGCACGCGCGCGCGCGTTGTGTTGTTTATACATTTTTTAAAAAATACGTGCAAGCGAGTTAAAATGTACAATAGTAATCTTTTATCTTTAGGATGTAAAGAACATTTTTTTTAATTGGATTCTTTTATATTTTAAATCTGTCAATATGTAGTTAAGAAAGACGCTATGAAGATTGCTCTAATAGCGCTCTAAATACGATGCAAATACATGTAATGTAACCGCATGTAATACGCATCTATTTTGACATGCTAAATTACATAGGCAAAAAAGAACTCTTTTGCTTTCGTCAGAAATACCGCCAATAAAGGTAACAACCGCCATTAAATCATGTCGCACCTTTGACCGCGTGTTTCTTTTCGTTTCGGATATATATCGAGTATCTTACACAAGTACTTCGTTTTGTACTTTATCTGGCGTCGTGGAAAGGTGAAAACAGAATTTTTGATTGCTCGTTTATTCTGCTCGATTGAAAACAACTAGCAGATAAAGCGATAATAATAAGAAAGAAATAGAGATTAAATAAATCATTACTTTTAAGTAAGGTATTAATCTAAAAATATCAGAAATATGATTTTGCTACACGTGAAGTTTTTTATCCAAAGAGATTTGTTTGTAAGATTTGTAAGATTTTAAATATAAAAGTAATAACAGAATAAGATAAAAATAATAAGATATTTTTACATAGTTAATGCAAGCACATGTTTTTTTTTATGTTTGCTGAAAAATATTGATTATAAACTATAACGATCTTTCTGAAAAAAGAAAAAACCTAATTATAATCGGAGTACTTTAAATCTGCTGCTTAGTAATTTTTAACTCGTAATTGATTTGTTTTTTTTCTTCTATATTTTTATATAAGATAGAATTGTAGAAACTAGTTCTAAAACAATATTTTAAACTAAATCAAAAAGACATTCGGCAACAATTGCTATAAAGAAATAGCAATAAAAGAAAACATGAACGATAGACCCGCGCATTCTGGCTTAATCCTGTTAAAGGTTAATCTTTTAAAGCCGAACGTGTAACACAACATACATTATTCAAATAAAGTCATTAATGAAAATAAATAGATAACGACGGATTGCAAAATTTTGCAATGTAAAAAGAATTGTTTGAACTTTAAGTTAAGAAAATATTTAGAAAACATTTTCTGAGATATAACAGTTAATAAAAAAAAAAAGTATCACAGAATACACGTAGCAAATTGAATTCGCTATCTTTTCAAAAACTAATGGTTCTTCAAAGGATCGTTTTGCTCTAAAAGACAGAGAAATTATAATAATTTTATATTTGATTCCTTTGTGTGTGTGTGCGTGGTGAACACCACATTTCAAATAATTAATTATATGCAGCAATATTGCACGGATCATTTAATCGAGTGAACCATTCTCTATCATATATTAACCGCAATATAATGACTGCGCATGAGCACGTCGCCCACGTGCTATTTCGTTGCATTCGCCAGCAAATTTAATACGCCGCGGTTCGATTTGACGTATTTTGCCAAATTAATTCTCACGTCGCCATTGTTGCTGGCGCACATGAATGAAAAGTCGGCGGGTCGCGGCGACGATCAACCGCGGGTTAACAGCGTGCGTGATTTTAAGCGCCGGTCGTTTTATCGGCCGATATAGTTTCCCGGGCAATCGCCATTACTCGCGGATCAGAGTCGCATGAAAACGGCAGTTATTCGGTTTTCATTCCGCGAAACGATTCCGCACACCACTCCTTCGGATTTTCCGTGTCGACACATATGTTCAAGCAGCACCCACGTCAACGCCTACACGTGTATTTTATTAATCGATGTATACACGACGTATCGAAGACGGACTCCTCCATCGTTTCGTGTGATCTTGTTCGATCGATTGAGTTCTTCTTACTCGGATACTTGGATTTCTTAGCTCGAGGTGTGGTACGCGTGATAATGTTTCTTTAAGAGTACCGATAAAAATAGAAATACGCTTTCTTACCTGCTATATGAATATCATATGTGTGTACGTTTATTTTAATAATACCTAGTAATATACTTATAAAATTGTAGTTATATTTATTTAATTAATAGCGAAGTTTTATTTCCTTAAAGTTCTATTCGCAGTCGAATTTATTTTTTAATTAAAATATCCTAAAATACTTTTAGGATATGTCTGAATTTATTTTTAATTAAAATATCCTAAAATACTTTTAGAACACTTAACTCAGATTTTTTTATCTCTCTTTTATCTCTCTTGTTTCTACTTGCAAGTAATTAATATTTATGGCAATTTGAAATCAGTAAAATGTTATTAAATCTAAGAACTTTCAACATGTCTTCTATGAAGTTTGTTCTTGGTACCTATTTATTAGAATAGATGCCAACACAACTGATTAATATAGATCTCTCAAATCCGATAGTCTTTACTGCTCAGGCAGGCACACATCGTCGTCTGGTACGATAAAGGCATAGTCTCGAATAAAATAGAGGCTTCGTGTATCATATAGTTTTTATTAACGCGATGTTGTGAAAGAGAGAGAGAGAGAGAAAGAAAAAGAGCAAAAAAAAAAGTTACCCCTTTCACACAGATTCGCCGACACACGGCATTTTTATGGAGAAGCGGCCCACGCATTCAGCACCACGCTTTAATCTCATTCACGCTGAAAGGGAAATTACGCTCGTACGCTGCGTCGCGAAATTACTTTGCTAGGAAAACGCTCATGCCTCATTCTCGCAAGTACACGCATGCAACGCGTGGCTCTAATTTCAGAACGAGCGTAATTGTGAGGGGCTTCTAGTGCAGGGGTCAGGTACGATAATGTACCTCGGGGCATTTAAGTCTTTAATAAAAATCTGGGATAATAGGGTAAGAAATCTCTAGCCTGAGGTTTATAATTAAATATGGATTCTTTTTAATTATAGAGATTATAAACATTTTGAAATATGAGATAACAATATCTGTGTTGATTACGGCATCCTGATTACGGAAGACACTTACGGAATTGAATTAAAATTCTGCACGCTATAATATTTTTTTTTTTTTTTTTTACTAGGTATTCTATAATTGATTTTTCTCGTTTATTATATTTAAGTTCGTGCGTGAATATCGAAATCGATAGTTCGCGCGAGTATTACATGGCAATCGAACAGTTGCACAATATAACAGTGTTGGTCGCGGCTGAATAGTACTCCGATAAGTAAGTGGTGTAATTAAAAGTCTACTGTTTTTAAGATTACAAGAACGGCTAACGTAATTAGCATGGCAATAAAAGAATTTCAGAATGCAATTAAAGTTATTACGTTGTGCAATAGCGATGTAATTATATTTGAACATGTGTTATTAGGATAATCTGTGAGAGGATAGATTTGCAATAATCCTTTGCGTCTTTAAGTTTTTCTCAAATTAACTGTTCGAACGCTGCTGCGGAAGAGATTTACGTGCTCTAAAGTAATTAAATATCAAATAAGCGTTTAGTTTTCCCGTATATTATTAAATTTATATATATTTATATATCTAATTAAAAGTGTTTATTGAAAATCCGAATTATGAAACATGAATTAACATTTTTTTTTTTCTATCCGAATGTGAGCTGTTATTCTTTTACAATTATTATATATTAAAGCAATCAAGGTTTTAATACATTTAATAATTTTATATAATCGGATTTGTTCAAATTAAACAATATCTCAAACAACTTTTATATTAAGTTTACCGATCATGTGCTTTATCTCATCTTAATATCAAATTGCTATTAATGATATTAATATGTGTAAAAAATACATAAATACTTTCACAATAGAAGGAAGAGTATTCTATTATAATTTATTAAAATTATCGTGCATTTATTAATATCGTAAATGTGCGCGTTTCTGTTCGCGCGACAACTGCCTTTCGTCGCGTCTCGCACGCGATTATGTAATATCGGCCTCTCACCCTCGCCTGATTCTTCCTGACTGGCGCGAGAACTGGTAACCGGTTCCTTCTCTTCTTTGTCCTTCCCCTGAATCCTGCCACGCACAATCGTAGCAGGATTCTTTCTTTCTTGATAAGGAGTCGAAACATAAATTATCAATTTTACACAAGTTATAATTTTTACGTACACACATCTTATCATTTCGTTTACAAAAAAAACAACTTAAAGATTTTATAATATTAACAATTTATCAATATATATCTTTTAAAGTTATACTTGTGCGTGTAGAATATTTAAATTTGTAATTAATTTCAGTTACATATTGAAATTAGAACATTTGTGTGAATTCTTATTACCAATCCTATATTAATGTGTCTCACACACACATACACACACTAATGAAGAGTTAAATATCGACGATATCGTTGTGACAGCTTTTCATTTATTATTTCACACTTGTTTGTCATCATTAATAAGGTGACTTTCATATAATGTCAGTTATTTATGTGAAACTCCTAATTTTCTTCTTAAACTTTTTTCTCTATTCTAAACTCTTCTTTTAAACTTTTTCTAAATAGCACAGAGTTCAAAAGAACTTTTAACAACGAGATCAAAAGACTGTCTGTTAACAATATTTATAGCACAATGCTACAGATATTATATAATATCTCAATATAAGATCACTAATAAAATGCTTCGCTCTTGCAACACATGCCCGGAACATTTCAGGAAAAAACTTTGACTTTGTACGAGCATTGTGTACGTCTCGGCTTGCAGGAGCCGATGGAAAGGCTGGAGTGCGCGATGTGACGAGTTGTGAAAGAGCATAAGTTTTGGCAAAATTCATGTTACATCTATTAGAAGACATGTCGAAAATTGGCAATTAATTATTTGCTCTACTCCACTTGTTTACTGGCGTAAAGAATCTGTGTACAAACTCTTGATATTCTATTATACAATTAATTACGATCTTTATATAAGTGACAGGAATGTCGATGAGAACAATATTGTTTTGTGGAACGTCGTTTTGCGTTTGCTGTCCTGAATTCGATTTGTATTGCATTGCACTCGAAATAAAACCTACCGCTCGATATCAAATATATGTATGTACTCGAACGTTAAAAAATGTACTCGGGCCGCGCCGATGGGAAATCGGAAACAGATCGGCCAACATCGAATGGTCGAGAAAAATAACAGCGTGTGTGTGGACGGATTTTTCGCAAAAAGCGCTTTTTTCTCCCCCGTTCTACTCTCCTGGTTCAAGTGATATCTCTCGAACGCGCATCGGTTGATTTATATTTATTAATCGCACGTCTCGGGGGCGCTCTGTGTGCAAGCCGACGCGCTAGTCACGTTCTATAAATGCCGCAAAAAATAATTTCTGCATTGCCCGATGAGAAGGAGAGAGAAAAAGAGAAAGAAAGAGAGAGAGTGAGAAAGAGCGAATACGCGGGTAGTACGCGGGCAGAGGAGGTTCACTGGCATCGTCGTGCTCGTCCTTTTATATACACTGATAGAGCGCATTACTAGCTCAACGGAGGAAAGGTCATCACACAGTATAATAAAAGATTATGCGCCGCGTTGGCTCCCGTGCGTACACGGTACAACGATCTTCAGAACGTGGCACAAAGTGCCCGGAAGTTTATTAAAAAATCATTAAACAGTTCACACCGGCTCCGAGTTGAGTAATAAGAACAAATTATCAGCCGGGAGATCTGTGCAATTCGCCCCACACAAGCTGACCGACACTTATATCAATAAAACAAGCCGCTCATCCCCTGTGCAGCTCTCAAGAATCTTTCGTTTTCGCGCGTTATTTCGTTATATCGTTTCTCGATTGCAAAAAAAAAAGCAGCAAACAAACATGTCTCATGTAAAAACTATAGATCTTTAATGATATTTTTATATCCATCAGACAGTATAGTTTTTTTTGTTTGAAAGTGAGCACAGCTTTCAAACTTTTTCTATATATTAAACTTCTTGCGCATCGTATTAACCTTACGTACGGTACAATGATACAATTTCGAGTGACATTATATTTATATAAATATAAAATACAAAGTGTCTTTGCATACTTAGAGGTCAATGTGAAGGAAAAAAGTAGCGGTTGTGTGTACGTTTTAAGGTCGAGATATCTATAGATACAGATTTGAGTTTTTGCGTTTTGACCTACCAAAGGTAAGTGTAAACAGTAAACAAAAAAGTCTATTTTAAGTCAATTTATAACTGGAGTTTGTCTCGCAAAATGTTATGACTGTGATAAGTAGCTTTCTTTATATAATACGAATTTTTAAGTAAAAAGTATACAGAGAGGATCAATTATTGCATCGAGTGTAATCACAGGTAAAGAATGTATGTTGCATACATACATTCGTGCGTCTTCGCATGTTTGTGTGCATCCTTTCAATATTATTTTCGTGAAGTTCTGTCTTCGGAGCGGACAGATGCTCATCTGCTCCGAGTTATGCATGATGTGTCTTTTTGAATTGATATCATTCAATTGTTGTTAATTGCCGGAAGATTTCGCGTTTGGAATGCGAAAATAATTTTCATTCAATTTCAATTTCCATGAATTTTCCATGAAATTGCTAGTTTTATATTACCGATGAGATTGATTATACACATTTTACGATTATTGCAATAAAATTATAAGCTTCGAAGTATCTCGAACAATTTTAATTATTTCCGGTTGTCACAATGTGTTCTGTACACGTTCTACATTGCCCGACATTTTAAAATATTCAGTACTATTTCTGTTATTCAGACACGACCAAGTGCCTTTAACCTTCCAAGTCTCGAAATATCTTAGCACGTGTGCGTTCCATTTTCCTTGTTTTAAATAATGACATCAGATCAACGCGATTATACAGCGATACAAGTGACGCAAGAGCGCGAAGATATTGGGCGATCAATGCATATCCGAATAGTAGGCAGAAATTGTGAATGTGCCTCGAAGGCAATGGCACGAAAGAACTCGATAATTTATTTCGAAATTATTATCTGCCGCGGTGTTGGTTAATTAATCACGCTTGCTAATTAATCAAAGTAGCGCCGGAATATTGCTCTATACGCCTCGTCATTAATATCAGATAGATCTACCGGCGTAATGAACGACGCGACCGTAATGAGCGACCCACGCGGCGAATGTCGTTAGAGAGAAGCACACAGAATAGATGATAATTTCAATTATAAAATCTTATCAATATGAATTATCAGAATTATCGGTGACAGCTGAGATTGTGACGTGACAAAATGCTCAGCTTGCTGCGTGCCGTGTTATTGTGTACATAATCCGCGTTTGCCGATAGCGAATCGATTACAGATGTATATTATATCTGTACAGTCTACCCAACCTGTGCCGTTCATCGTCGATCGATGCCTTGTCGAAATCAACGCGATTCCGCCTGGAGGCAAATGACTTTATTCGTCTTTATCTTATTACCGACATTTATATGCATCTCACAACACGATCGTCGTGATAATCTTGCTCGTTTTATTATCGTGAATGTCAGTCAATTCTTGTTATTGTATGTTGTTCTTGCCTCGCATTGTTGATTGCACTTTCACAATCCAGTTGCTGGTTCTCGAGATAATAAATTTATTTACGTGTGAGAGATTGCATGTTGACGGATTTTTCTAATTCTATCTGATAGATTTATTTACTTCAATTTTTAAGTTTCTCGAATATAAAAAAACTATTGAATCATGTAACTGTTTGTACGTGCTTAATATATCACGCTGTATACACGCTACGCGAAATATATTACTATGACATTGTGCGTTGTCAGACAAGAAGCGCATGAAAATATTAAATTAAACGCGCCCGAACTTAAAGGCGAGCGTTCTCCTAGCGAGAACAGCGCGGTCACCGATTTCATCCTGGTGCGAATCGAAGACGACCTTACCTCTTAGTCGATGCTTTTCTGGATCAGCGGTCACTTCATACAGGTGACGGCACGCCGACGACATCATAGAGTCGATCACGAGCTCTCAGCATTTCGTCACGTGTCGAAGTGCTTATCTTCCGGCTGATTAAACCGGGACAACGTCGGCTCGTGCTGACGCCTCCGCTTTGCCACGCGTGCACCACATACGAGGGGACGCGAGGGGACGTGGAAGCGCTAGAAGGTGCAAGGAGCTTAGGTAGGTGCGCGGGGTGCGTCAGGTAATGCATGAATGAAGGCCGCGCGGCGGTGGTAGAAATCGACCACAAAGACCGCTGTGCACCCCTCTCTGTTTTTCTTCCCCGTTTACCTATTCGCTATCTCTCTCTCTCTTTCTCCCTCTCTCTCTCTCTTACTGTGTCGGCAACAACCCTCTCTAGCTCCCCGACCGTAACTGACCCATGCGCACAAGCGTCCGATAAGAATGGCGTAGGCATCCGTCATAGTAGGCTACGCAGTAGGGGAAAACAATGACGTCATCGTTTCAGTGACGTCATGGATAACTCGATGACGTATCAAACTGCTTATTCCGAATGATCGAATCCGCGCGTGAGGTTTCTCGAACGATGAGACGAAAATCCAGGCACAAGTGCCGTTCTCAAGGATCTTGTTACCAATTTGAATCAAAACTTTTAATTGAGTTTACAGTATTAACGAATTTATAAAAACGAAACACATTTACTAGCAAATTCGTTTTAAAAAATAGATAAATTTAGAACGCAGCTCCCGCTACAACAATCCGTAGGAGCAAATCCGTATTTTATTGAAGAATGAAATTCTAATTTGACACTCTTCTGCAAGGTGGATTACATTTTTTTTTCCAGTGATCGAAACAATATAATTAAAAACAAAGTTGCTTGTTCTTCCATATTTAATTCGTTTTTTTTTAAAAAGTTCTGAATATTTTTTAGATAAGAATTAAAACAGCTTTGAAGAGAGAACAAAATTAAAATAAGATCTTTTATCCTTAAAAAGAAAGAATACTTTCGATGATCCGTTATTCATAGAAATAAACATTTTTGTCGCGCGACATGCTTAAGGGGAATTAAGTTTCTTAAATTTTATATTTTTTAGAATTCTTTTTTTTTACTCCCTGAATTTATACAGTAATTTGAATATGTGTTTTAAATCTGAAATCCCGCAGACAAAAATAATGAGACAACGTCACATTCTTACGCGATAATCGTCAGCCAAACGGTCGGTTACATTACGAGATTGACTAGATTGCGCGTTCCTAGGTTATGGGTTAATAACAGCAGCACGTCTGCGCGCCTTCGATGCATTCCAGTGCATCGCTGCACGCACGGGCAACGTATCGACTCTCGCAGTTTCTTCTCATCGATATTACAAAACCAGCCATAAGCTCGCCGTCAAATTGATCTCGGTATATTTATGGTAATGCGCAAGAAAGATGATAGTGCGTTCGATTTACGCTTGTCAGACATTGCAAAATCGTCGTCATCGAATAAACCGAATCATTTGTCACGACGTTTTGCGCGACTTCCAAGAATATCGTAGTTTATTTAATTGTGAATTTAGCATTCAGATTATAAATTTTATTAAGTCGACGAATTTGAATATAAGAAATGTTTTGTGATGGGCGACAGTTATAATAAATGATGATAAAATGTACAAAAATTTAATTTAAAAAAGTCTTGTGTGTGATCAGTTTAAGAAGAATTATATAAAGAAATATCATACTAGTTTTATATATATATAAATTCTTATTTAGTATACACATATGTATGTAAAAAGAATACAGGTATATTATAAAAAAAATAGAGACAGTTTTTTTGCACGTATACATTTATAATATATCTCTTCAAGATAAAAATTTAATGCTCTATGAAAGAAAATATGATAAATTATATTATTCTAATTATGTGGCACTTATATAAATTTATTTGACCACGTAGCATGAAAAAACACAACGTTGTCTTTCTATATTAACACAGTTTAGTATATTATAAGTTTATAAAAATCTATCTGGAAAACAACAAGAGAAATCGAACTTGAAGAACAAATGAGAATCTTTAACAAAGCGAGAAGTTTATGTCTGTCTTTTTCTCTCTTCTCTTCTTCTTTGTACACTTATTCATCTTTTTTGTTTATTTTAAGAGCGATGCGGCGATCCGCGTGCTGCCGCTGCCTCGAAGTTGCGTGGGGTTGAAACGTTCGCCCGGAGGGTGCGGGGGCGAAAGCAGCCGACACGCGGGAAAAGGAGAAACCGGTGCTGACGTCACCGTAACGGCATCATCGGTCGCGTGGGCCAATAGCTGCGCTCACACTCGTGTCAGGTCCATCGATCCGCCGCCGGCTGCTGCCGTGTGCGTGCTCCCAGGTTATGACGTCTGAGATGACGTCATCGTTAGCGCCGTTTTCCTCCTCACCGCCGCTCCTTCTATTCTCCATCCCATACTGTGCTACCATCACCATCGCCGTTGCCGCCGCCACCGCCACCGCCGTCGCCGCTACACACGGTACGGTTTTAATATAGCGGAGGAACGCGCGCGCTCCGGACTCAGTTACGCGGCGGCCGGCCACCCGTGCGAGTGTATCGCTTCTCGGGGTAACTGAAGGGAGTTTTACTCACAGGCTCTCTTTCACCTGTCTCTCGTTTCTTTCTTTCTTTCGGCATTTGCCTGGCTCTTTTCGCAGAATCGACGCCAAGCAAACGGTCGTTTCGTTTCGCGCGTCAGAAATCGTGGCGTCAGATTTTGAGCGATTTGCACGAGGGTGGTTTGTATCTTTGCGACTGAGAGACACCTGTGCGATCTCGAGTCGTGTTGAGTTTTTCCGCGTGTTGATCCGAGTGACAACGAGCTAATAATCGAGTACGTGTGCTGAATGATAATCGCGACGTTTATCGGCCTCTTTTACGATCAATCAGCATCGAACAGCAGCGGGTGCATTTGGGAACCAGTTTCGGAAGAAAAAACAACGATGTCGTCGGGCACGACGACACGACAGCAACGATAAGCGACGAGGAATCAGGATTCTGCATGCGAGTGCCCAGGGCGGAAGTGTTCGGGCTCCTCGGTGGGGCGCTGACCTCCGACGACATCGTTAGGAAGGACTCGCCGTACCCTACGACGACGCACGCAGGTCGGTGCTACATCACGTGTGCTGTCTCACCTTCCGTTCATTCGTTTTTGCGCGAGAGGAGGCTTCAACTCCATTCCTATGTGTTATGTGTGTTGCGTGTAGAAACAGCGCGCGCTCCTTACCGCGGTTGGCGCGGCAAGAAATTATCTTGTTTATTCCCTTGCTCCGATTTTTTCCTCGTTTCTTCCTTTTTTCTTGATTGTTTCCTCTTTAGACTCGTTTCTTCCTTTCTCTGATCAAGAACAATGATAGAAAACGTTCCCATCGAGTAGTCGCATCCAAATTTTCCATTGTGCTTTGATGCAAGTCTGATCATTTATCGCTATTTCTACTTCACCTTCTTTCCCTCGTTTCCGCCGTTCACCTGCTTGCCGGCGCGGGCGCGCATGCCTCGTTTAAAGGGATGTACTGATAATGAACGTTAGCTCTTTTCGCATCTTCTGTGTGTGGAGCGCGACACGATTTTATAATAACCGGTCGGCGTGGATTGTGTAAAATATACATACTTCGATCTCATTCTTCACGATCTCATCACTTACGTATAAGGATCGAACACGTCTCAATTCATTGATATTCGGTGTCAGACATCAGATTCGCCGAATTTAGACTGATCTAGATTTTTTTGTCAATTGCCTACGCCGATCGAAGCGAGCAGATCCCGGTGTACCGGAACTTGTTTGAAATTTCTTGCGAATTTTTATCTCGAAAGATTCGTGCAAATATACACGTCGAGATCGATCTCTCCGTTGCTCAACGCAACGCGTATCAAACCGAACGTTTTTCTATCGCGAATCGCGCGGGATGTCACGCGCGATCGGCGATTGCCTGATGAGCAGTCGCGATTGAACGAAGCGCGCCGTAAGCGTCGCCGATCGTACGCATACGATGCGTACCGCCGTCGAGGACAACACGGAAGCGACCGCTGTCGCGGCGCATCACCATCATCATCAGCAGCAGCAGCAACAGCAGCAGCATCGCGGCGCCATCGATATCGCCGCCGCTGCCGCCGTCCGGCACCTGAGGGTCGAGCAGGAGCGATCGGCAGCGACGCCGATTCATCTGGCCACTGCCACGCCGTACCATCAGATCACCATCGCCGCGGACACCAATAACAACCACGATCACCATCGAAATCTCGAGCAACACGCAGCGCAACACCACGAGCATTGGAACAAGTGTAAGTCCGAAAAACAAACAAATCGGGGCGCGCAAGATCACCCCGATCGACCCGTAGGCTGCTCGCTGCTGGTGATGGTTATGGTGGTGGTGATGTACAATGAAGATGGGTGATGGCGGGTGATGGTGACCACCTAGCTGAGGGTGATCGAACGTCTTGTGTATAGATAGTTTTTTGCTTCTTTTATCAACGTTTCATTATAAATATTGTTGAAATATTAGAATTTTAGTTTGCAGACTAATTTTGATATTTATCGATGTTTTGATTGATAATTATGCAAAGATAAGAAATTGACGTAATAGCTTGTTTAGTAAGTTGCAGACATTACAAGAAATTGTTAATTTTATTACATTTCTCACACACACACACACACATAACAAAGCATTTTAAAGTTTTTCATGAAATTTAATAGTTTAATGTCGAAAAGAGAGCAAATGATTAAATATCTATATTGTTAAGGCAGTGTTCGATATTTGGGTCGTTTTATATTCGTCGCATTTATTAGTCGCATTTATTGGTTGTTAAAAGGAACTTTACCGCAAAATCAAACATAATAATGAACATAATAATTCATAAGTTTAACGATTTGCACAGTTTTAGCTCGATTAAAATATGAAATTATATTGAAAGAACAACCATGTTTCATTCGTGATAAATGACTTTTTAACAGTCGCTTTTTGTGAATGTTGGTCGTTTTGAATTTATTTTAATAACCGAGTTTCTTTGAACGACGCAACGCGTCACAAGTTCGTTCAACTATTGTTCAATAGTTTAACTAAAAATCAAATATCGAAACGATATTCTCGAGTATCAAGTCTCTCTATTAGAAAAATAACAATTAATGCTTATTCGAAAAAAGCGAGAGAAAATTTCTTCGCTCGGCAATATTTTATTATTGCTAATTGCATTTCGCGTTTTCTCTGAGAACTATTTGTGGTGAATCGACAGATAAATAATTGAATACTATATTACAAGACAATTTGGGTTACTGATATTTTCAAACGTGTTCTCGTCACCGTGTATGCCCGATAACTGCTTACGTCACAGCCGTGACGTACACAGTCGACAAGAATATCGTTGTTATTACTTCGCTTAGACATTCGCGATGGTCCACTTTGCCGCGATTATTTCCCGTCTGCCAATTAAATCACCTGGACGCATTATCGATCGGCGACCACGCGAAAATTATGACGTCAATTACGACTGTTGTGACTTTTTTATCTTCCTACATTGTTTGATGTGCACCACCTACTATATTAAAATTTAAATAATACTCACAAAATCAAATTAACATTATTAACATAAAAAATTTTTTTTTAATGTCGAACGTTTTTTGTGTAGAGGACGGAAATAGAATTTCTTTCCTCTTCGCGATAACAGAGATTGAAGGTATTTAGTAGACAGAAATGATATGCGTAGTCATTTTTTATCGTCATTATCACCATTAGTTTTTTTACATCTCTAAATTAAATTAAATTTGCTCAAAACTCATCAAAAACATTATTTCACGTTTATTTTGTCGTTTTTATCACAGTTATAGTCATGCATACACTTTAACCGATAAATATACGCAAAAAAATTAGTTTATAGATATTCGTGCTATAACAGATGTATATAATATAATCGACATCTCTACGCGCACAAAGTCTTTTATCTGCATTTTGCGTAATTCGTAAAACAGTTATTATATTAAACGTTCAAGTGAAATCTTGAATCTAGACCTCACCGATGAATAGACACTACGGGATCCGCGTAGTCCGTTCCCACAGGACTTTTTACAGGTGTAATCGGCACGTTGAGATAAATATAGTCTGGCAGTCGGCCGAGTGCAAGTCGTTTCTTTTCCGCGTACATACTTGGTCTGCATGAGATCGCAGGGAAAGAAGAGAGTACACGAAGACTACAAATATAACCACTTGCGCTGCAAGAGAGCGGGCGCAGGTGCGGCGCGGCGCGGCGCGAGGCAAGACGAGGCGGCCAGCCGGTCACCGGTTTCGCTGCATTGCCGTGCTCGAATTGCGACAGCCGCCGATTGTAACTCGCTCTTGCGAGAGAGTAACGGCCGTGACAATGGTAAATCAACGCTTATGACTTCCTCCGCGCGTTAAATGCCGTCAAGCCAGGTGTGAGCGCTGCCGCCGATCGATGAATCGAGCGTGCAAGAAAAATAAAAAAAAAAAATCAGGATCAGACAAAAGTAGATCGGACACTTCGAAGATCTTCGTACGCGAAATTTCGTTGACGTTGGATCGGATTCTTCGGAATTATATTCAGAAAATATTATCACAAAAAACTGGTTTGTTTGATCGTAAACTCTCTCTCTCTCTAAATTTTGTATATTTGATTTTGACATATCGTATTAACACGAGTGTTCTTTCTTTGGAAGCGCTTTACTATTGTTATCGCAGTGCAATCTAACGAGTAATCAAAGAAGAATCGTCTAACTAAGTAGTTAAGTGCGAGCATTTTTCTCGCGACGTCTGAGCTTATTCTGTTATAACTACTTGTTTCTGTCATTACTGGAATGTATCGGATGCCGCGCTGCATTCGATTACTTCTGCTTGAGCTTTTGTAGAGGGGGTATATACTCACTTCTGAAACTGAGTATTTATAAAGTTCTTATCTAATATCTCGTTAATTATCTTGTCAATCTTCCTAATTATCTCGTTTAAAAGCTGTCTTTTGATAATTTATAAACGGATTATTTTTACGAAAATGTCGTTTCCAGTTACTCACGATCGGAAAATCATAATATATCATTTCTGTATCGTTATCCTTCAATCATAAACGTCGCGTAAATTTTCCCGTTGGACTTTCTCGAGACCGCAGCCGGATTTGATTGACTTCTTAAAGAGAGATTTATTATCTGGCGGAGATCGAAGAGAATCTGATCGCGATCAAAGAGAGCGCCGCGTGCGTGTCCGAGAAATGAGTTGTCGGGGGATACCGAGGGATACCGAGATACGTTGAGGGAGAGAGGGAAGAAAAGAGGAAGATGGCAAGGGAACGCATCGGGGAGGGAAGGGTTGCGAGCGACAAATCCCGACGTCCCTTGACTTGCCAAGGCCAGAGCTCCATAAACAGCCGTCGTGTGTATGTACATGCATTACACGTGTTTATTATATACGCGTGTGCCGTAACCAAGATATAACGACGTCGCGCGCGCGCGCGCACGCTTTCTTGCGGCTGTAACGCGCGCACCCGTTATAACGTAGAGCGCATTCACGCAGCCACTGAGCACAAGGGGTAGTTTAAAGTGTGGATATCGGAGAAAATATATCTTCTCTTCTTCAATATATATATATGTATATATACGTACATGTATATATATATATATATATAAATTCTTATATTACCTGAACACCGCCGATTAGCGCGTGCGCGCAATCGCCGTTCTATTTCTTTTCCACAATCGTGTTTCTACTACGAACGACATTCCATTACAATTTTTTTTCAATCAGATTTGTTCTTTATTTGATTTATATATTTACTGTGTGTTTTTAGAGTTTCCCGTTATTTTAACTTATTCGATTATTCAATTCACTTCGGTATTTTTTACTCGGTTTTTTTGCTATTGATCGCGCGAGTCTTCTACTTTTATATTTTTTCGATATTTTCCGAAGCAACGATAGAAGGGAGTCTCCAATGCGCTTTTGGATGATAAAAAAATATTACAAACAAAACTTATACTATTATTAAAAATTGTACAATGTATTTTTAGAAATTACTTATGAAATTGTTTACGTGATTTATGAAATATGTGTGTGTGTGTGTGTTCCAGATATATTTATCGTTAGAGAGACTGTTTGCTATTTTTAATTTAAGGGAGTTTGATTGCACTTATTAAATAAGTTAATCGATTCTGCCGTACCAACAAAAATCTCTATTGGCGTATAAAATCGATTATCATAAAAAGCTCAGTTTTATTATTACTTAAATGGGAAAGTTAGGGCACTCGCATGAAAAATAATTTACGGGTTACTTATCAGCGCTTCCCAATATTTTTTCTACTTTATTTATTGGGATACAAACTGTTTATATATTCTCACTTTCCTTCTATAATTTCTCTCACTGATTGATTATAAACTAAGAGTCGTTATCTAAGAACCGTCCGTAAGCGCGTTCGAGGCACGAAGTGTTAAAAAAAAATCCTCAACGGAGAGAGCCGACCGAGCGCTTCCTAGAGGCCAATTGCATTGTTTTGCCGGGCAGACTAAATATACGTACGAGGCGGACGATCCGCGGCTGCTTGGCTGGGGTACAACAAACGAGACCAAAGCGACGTCGAAGACGGCTGACGCATCACGTGCCGCTTACACTTTTCACGTTTCCGACGTGCTATAGCGTTGAACTACACGCGCGGTGTAAACCAAAGCCCAGCAGCGTCTCGTTCGCTTCGCTCTTGCGCGAAGCAAGCCGCTAGTTCACTCGCGCGTGCCAATGATGCGGCGTCGCGACGCCGCTCGCTCTCGACCGTGAATCATACGTCCGTTGTATAGGTACGCTCTGCTGCTGATAAGGCGCTCGGCAATCCGTTCGATTTGTTCGCCGATCGATTCGTTTATCGCGCCGGTCGACGATAGTCAGGGTAGATTGTAAATCACATCACCCGTTCCGGAATTCATATACCGCGCTTTTCCGCGAGATAAAACGTATCTTTGCGTAACTGAGGCATGAGATAATAACGGCGAGCTGTCAATTTTTGAGAAAAATGTGCGTTCGAAAATTCTATTTCCTGAAATTTTTTTTTTTAATACTTTTTTATACTTTTTTTTTACTTTATTCACGATGCTGCAAAAAGAAGTAAATTTAATTGATTATTGTTACTGAATAATGAAATATTGTAGTGATGTAGTTTGCATTGATTAATTACATATCACACAATGGTAGTTAGAACACTTACATTGTGTTAATTGTATTATATGATTATTCTTGTGTAAGAGAAACAAAAAGTAGCACTTTGAATAATGCAATATTAAATAATAATTTTATATTTCAATTTAATTTGATTTATGAAGTGAAGGCGTTTAATATAAACTTGTGAAAATTTACAATAATAGTGTGATTTCTCGATTTTAATGAGTAACTAATTGAGTTTACTATATGTAATATATTAAATTGTGATTTAATTCAATTTATTATGAAGAGCAATCATTCATATAACATTACGCTCGATGATAAATAATCTATATTTCTCTATTTTATAAATCAATAAAATTATAAATTCTTTCTCCATAATGACAAACAAATATCAAATTTGATAATCAAACATTAAATGCAATACTCCAATTCTGATGAGCAAAATGTTTGTCATATCGCTTGATTAAATAGGAATACAAATTATGTCGATGTAGAAACTGCCAGTCAATAACACACACACACACACACACACAAAGAGAAAGGAATTATTACGCGATATCCAATCATTTACCACGAATTTAGGAGAACTCGTTCTTTGGGATAGACACGCGACTAGGAAGTATAATAGGGTGGACAGAAAAAAAAAATCGTGCAAAAATCGGACGCAGACGAGCCGTTGTAATTTATATTGCATAAATGCTACACCGCAAAACTTCGTCAAATATTTAACGCACGCCATTGTGTTATCGTGATGATGCTTTTCGTCGACCTATGATGCGCACGTGTTGCACGAAGGGGCGAGATTTCAGTATCGTGACTTTCGCAAAGAAACTGCCAGGGAGCACAAAGCAGTCGATTACCGGGCTCTATCGTGGTCTCATGTTAATGTCATAAGATACAATCAACATCGCGATATACACGTAAAATAAATGTTCTAATGCACAAAGTGTATACAAGTGATGTAGTTTAAAACACCTTACGTAATTTGTCATTTGTTATATCTAGTAATTTACTTGTTTCGAACATGATGTGGACAATTTTCATCCCGTTGAAAAAATTATTATAAATACCCTTACTTTTAAATTATTTTTCATTACTAAGACATTATTGAGAGGCAATGTTGGTGCGTTATTTCATGTGCAAGGGCATAATAAATGTCTCCGCGTGTAAGAGACACGATTTTAAAATATGTTCGATTTACGTACGTGGCAAATCGTATCATATCGAAACAGACTTTACGCAGAACGCGATTCCGCGATGAGGTCTATTTCAGGTGAAGTGGACACGTACGTCATACAGCCACGCAGAGTCATACATTTTTGCCGCGCTCTACGTTCAAATTACCATAATCTTCTTAGGCACGCTGTTGTTAGAAACGGTAATGTTATGTGTGTTAACTCGCTAGACAGATTTACTGCAGATTACCTGAAAAACTCATGATGATATCATGATTGTGCCTTCGATAGCGCTTCCTTTTTGCAATTTTTAAAATATGTGTGTATGTATGTAAGAGAGAAAGAGAGAGAAAAAAAACTATGGCTAACACACGATACAAAATCGTCAGAAATGAAAAATTGCAAAATCTCAGCAGTTTACAAGAGTATTTTAAAAAAACGCAAAATAGAAAAGATAAACAAATCTATCTCATTATTACAATTCTCTGAGAAAACACTCGTGTCACATAACGGAATTAATTTCGCCTGTCACTTCACACGACAGAAGTAATATACCCCCGACGAGCGCGTAATATATTCTCAAGATCGATCTCTCCAGCACGGATTTTCATCGATCGTAAAATTTATCTATAGAAGAACTCGTGCCGTAGTTGTATATCGTGAATACTTACCACGCGCAAGCTCGCGGCAGCTTCGGTAACGATGCCGACGGTGGTGGCATCAACGCTGACG
Organism: Pseudomyrmex flavicornis; assembly: GCA_014825475.1. Lineage (NCBI taxonomy): Eukaryota > Metazoa > Arthropoda > Insecta > Hymenoptera > Formicidae > Pseudomyrmex > Pseudomyrmex flavicornis. Next base: position 101,412 of record QVNW01001374.1, on the reverse strand, counting down.
TCACCACGCCGCCCCCGTCCGTCATCGACCGTGTGCAGCGAGATGACGACGTCACGCGCGCCGCCAAGGACGACGCTATTTCGGGCGTCATGCATCGCCGTCGTCGACGGCGGCGGCGTCGACGTCGTTGCCGGCGCGCCGAAGGTGGCGGCCGTTTCAGTGACGGTCGAACCTTCCTCTTCCACGTGGCCACCGTCAGTTAGCTCCTGCTGTCACCTGCGTTCGCACATCAGTACCGCGCTTCCGCCATCCGGTATCGATGTCCATTCTCGTTCGATCGCGATGCAAGATGCTCCGATCGAAGTGAGCGCGACGCAGCAGCGTCTCAACAACCGATCGCTTTGAGAGATTTTTTTCGGTAAGGAAACACACTGCTGTTATTTTAAACTGATTTCATATTCCTAAGATACATTTTCTCTTCTTCTCTTGAAAGAAAAGTTTTAGTGCAGTTTGTGTTTTACGTAGTTTACGAAATATTCTAAGTAAGTTTGTAACGACAATGGGAAAATAATTACAAAGTCACCGATATTAATATTCACAACTTATAATAGAGTTGTTAGTCGATGCCAATTAATATCACGCACAGAGTGAGACTCGTTACTTAATATACGAATAAGAGCAATTTTGATTTCGTAATTGTAGATTCGATGATAAACATTATTTATATAATTGATCTTTTTTTATTAATTTTTGAGAAATTTACTTGATTAAAAATCGCAAGATATTCTGAAACTCATTACTGTTTTTCTTCTTTTTGTAATGTTGAGAGATTTATATTTTGAATTTGTGCATTTTTAGGCTTTACTCTTAAATTATTTGATAAATAATCAATCAAGATAAACATAATAAAAAGCACTTTTTGCATAAAACTTCTTCAGACTCGTACTATGTTGTGTAAGTACTTTTTACACAAATTTTAAATGTGTAAACAGTTTTTACTTTAAACTTTATATTATAAATGTTGAGATAAACGGAGATCAGACGATATTATTGATTAGATAGTTCTTTGAGAAGGTTTCATGAACAAATAATCGTCGGGATTCGACGTACTTTCCTGTTTTTGTTACTCGATGGTACGATACATGCAGCAGTGTGTCGTATCGATCGCGCAAAAGTCGATTCGGCCGACAGCGCAAAGTCAACGGGGTGGTGTAGCAATTTCTTGAACTCTGGCGCGTTTTACGTTAAACAAACTATGATCAGGAATTTAACCGCAATATATTTGTTGCGATCGATTTGCGAGTGTTGAAGCGAGTAATCAAGCGTTACACGACTAATAAAATACATGCATGCGAAAACATATACGTGCAGGTTGCTTTCTATAAAAATGTAGTTTTGAAAAATACTTTTTCACTCTTATATGATCACGATCAATAGAACTAACGTGAAACAATAATACTAAGGAAATTTTAAGAGCATGCTAAATAATTTTAGATCAAATAGAGAAATACATATAATTTGCAAGATTCATTTTTAATATATATATATATTTAAAATAAATTTCACAAATATTATAAATTTATTTGATTCTTTTGCTTAGAATTATTTATCTCGTATATTTTCAGTATCAAGTTTTTTAATATTCCAACATTTTATTGCAAATTTTAATTTATAATTGAAAGTAGGTATCGAAAAACAGATATTAAAATAAACATAACGCACATGTTTGATGTTTAAAATGAATCTTGCAAATACCGAAGGTATCCTATAATTAATATAATTAATACATAATTGTGATAACACATTTAATTAAGTAATAACAATTATCTAACTGAATAATATAATAACGGCCAATTTGTCGGAAATACGATAGAGTAAATTGTGCGATGATGCGCGGAACAGATCACGTGTCGTTTACCACCGACACGTGAACGTTTCTCCATCCGTGGTACGCTCGTGATTTTGCGGCAGCTTCCCCGCGTAATCGCTTCCGGAAAACGGTGTTACGTCGTCGTCGCGACGCTGGGTGTCGAGGTTGCGTCGAAGCACGAGCCTGCTCGCGTAATAGCCCGTGTCTAAATTTAAAGCGACAGTAAAGCGAGCGCGCGTGACGCCGAGACGCCGCAGCGACGACGTCGGATAACGGCGTGCCAACACGCCGATGACGATGCGTGCCTTCGACGCCGCCGGTTCCGAGGTGTCGCAATCGCCGAATACCGGAACGGCGATTGACTTGGTGAACGGCACCGAGAAAAACTTTTCATCACAATTTTCAATTAAATAAAAACGAAAAAAATTGAAAAAAGTTTCGGGGTTTCTTGCTCCAAAAATATTGGGTTTCTCGCGATGCAAAACCTGAAAGTTTTGACTTTTATGCTGAATTACGTTTTGGTTTTCTAGATCATGTCGCATCACAATGATCTGTCCTTATAATACCTATTTTCTCTTACTAGTTCTTTTTACTAGTTTTCTCGTTCACGTGCATGAGAGTGACACGAAAACCTCCTGTAACTGACATAACAATCGAAGAGATTCTTAGAAAGAAACTTAGCAAGCACAGATACAAATTTGTTTGTATACTTCGGCGGGAGATCTTTTAACTTAATTTCATAAAAAAATGAATTTGCAAAATATCTCAGCTGTGCTGACTAATACCCCGCCTTGCATATTTCCGACAGAATTTAGCCTCTCACGCTCGAGAACGTGCGCCGCTACTGTCATAACGTGTCGCATGTAGTGGGCGGCCCGCTGCGTCAGACTTTTCACAGCGGCGAACGGGTTAAGAGTGTACGCAATGAAATTATACAATGCAGTCGCTCGGAGAGATAGAAGTCGCTGGCGAGAGAAATTAGCAGAAAGGAGTGTCGGAAAAGAACTGGGCCAGCCATTGCCAAGAGAGTCGGGAAAAGTACAAAGTAAATTCATTGTGTGTCGGGAATGGAAAAGCAGTTTGTGTGAATTTGATGCAGCGAGTTTTGCAAACATTTGCATTACAAAAGATTTTTACGTATATAGTAAAAATACGCATAAACAAAGTTTTCAAAGACGCAAAGTCGTGGAACAGACAGAAGTTGGAACAATCAAAGTGAGTGAAGGAATTTGTTGTTGACGCCAATTATTTCGATGTCCATTATACATTCGACATCGATATATATGTAAACGCGGAGCCGTTTAAAATATCAAACACGTCGCCGACGAAACGATCGTCAAGTAGAACGAGTCCGGCAAGCTAAACAATCGACCGGAGCTAATCGCGCCGAATTTGCGCACACACTCGACGTGCAGCATGAGAACCGCTACCAAAATATTGATCTTCCAACGTTTGCAATCCGCCGCTAATACTAACTGCAGAGAGAGAACAGCAAGTAATTGTTTCGCTAACGTTTGAGAACTAAATGTCTCGATACACAGATGTCAACAAATTCGCCCACGTGCTCGGACGTGCCTTTCGTGCACCGATTACGGTCTAAAAAAAAAAAATAAAAAAAAATAAAATATCTGATATTTATTGCGTCATTCATGCCTGAAGGGCGCGCTTGCATTCATTTCTATCACTTGTATATATATATGTACACATGAAAAAAAAAAAAAAAAATATATATATATATATATATATATATATGTCGCGGTATGAATGAAATACATAACATTCTATTAGTGTTATTTTATTGCGTGTTACGTTGATATATACAAAGTACTTGTGTGCGCTCAGCGCGTTTTACAACGCTAATAATAAAACAACAATAGCGATTCGCGCGAGAAAGAGAAGATTGACGCAAGAATTTTCTCACGTTGACTTTCGAAGAGCATTTAAAATTGAATTTGCGTGCATTTAAGCGTGTACGAACGAACGCAACGTGCAATTTCTCTCAAACACAAATTCAACTTCGGGCTGCGCAACGTCGACCCTCTGTCGCGCGCTATAAACGTAATACCTTTCGCAATAGGGAGTGTAATTTCACGTGATGTCACTGTGCAGTAATGCGCGATAGAGCGCCGCGAGGGACGTCATCCATGCACAATGCGCTGCATCTGGTAACCGGTGCATCGCGCACGTGCTTCCTCACGAGTTTTTTTGCGCGCCGGCCGGTGACGACACAGAAATAGCACGTCGGTCGGTGAAAAATCAACGGTGAGAAAAACCACGCCGATCCGCAAATCACCGGTCCGTTTGGACAAAATCCGGAAGATAACAGAAAGAGAGAGATACTCGTTTTTAGAGTGATGTAATTTTTATATATGTATGTATACATACCGTAATTATAATTTTATCACACTCTTTATTTTCTGCGCATAGAGAGTTTAGCATTGCATTAGAAATACTTTGCGATAGCAGAGCATTTTTCAATGGAACTTCCTAATGATCTTTTTATTATCAAGAACGGTGCCGTTTAAAGTTCCAAAGTATGCATCTCTGTTTGCGTGCCATAGCGAAGGAAATTGAAGAGCTCGCTTTAAGCTCGACGCTAGAGTCGAAAGCTATTTCCAAGCTTGCGTGGAAACGAGAGAAAGAGAGAAAGAGAGGGAGAGGGAGAGGAAGCATCGAAATATACGCGAGAAAGCCGGTCGATAGTGGCACTGACGAAGCGCCTCGTATTGATTCAACGCGGTAAATTCAGTTGGCTTTAACGAACGTGCAAATCAAATAGTTTTATAGCCAGCCGCGCAGGAGGCTGCGATTTCAACGAGTCGATCGTCATCGCGATGCGCCGTGACGCCTTTCATGCTATCGATCGAACAACGTCGCCGATAATCCGACGATGACGTGCCACCTTCATCCGAATGACCTACTTTGCGGGCTTTCACTTTTACATCCAAATATTTATACTCTCGCCCTATCCGCGATTTTGCAGTCTCTTAGTTTATATTCGTATCACCTGGCCTCGCTCAGAAATTGTTTTGAAAAAAAAAAAAGTATCTGTTTCAATTTTACACAAACTCGTATTTTCTTTTTCAATTTTATTACGATTTCAATTTTTTCACATTATCACTAATATAATGATTTATTAGTGTGTATTAAAATTAAAAGTATGGATAAACTGCAGGTATCTAGAAAATTTATGTAAAAGTATATAAGAGCCTCAGAAAATAAATATCGCACACACACCCTCTCTCTCTCTCTCTCTCTCGTTTACATGTAAATGCATAAATATTGTGTACATGTATATATATATAATGACTATATACGTTGTCCTTCAGATCGACAAATCCGTTGGCGTTGATGTGAGAAAAATTTCTATTGAATTATGACGATATTAATAACGACCGTTTGTTAATACTATCATAATGATCGTACGATTACGCGATTCCCTGAGAAAGAATGCAGCCGGACTGGTTCCGGCTGAAGTCGAGAAAGAAAGAAAGAGAGAGAGAGAGAGAGAGAGAGAGAGAGAGATGTGAAACATACATTCGGAATCGCGCGACCGAGACGAACTATCGATCTTTCTCTCCGTGCCGTCGTTATGTCGATCGTCTAAGTGGCGCATCTTTTAAGAGGTTCTTTGCGAGGATTAAAGAGACGCGATTTGCAACATTTGCATAATCGGCCGGTGCAAATATAACGGCTATACAATAAAAAAAACTGGACGAAGTGCCGACTTTCGGTATTAATTTATTTACAGTGTCTCAGAACTTTAGCAAAAGTTTGAACTTAATGGCTAATTGTTTATTGGCGCGTTGTCTCTATATGAGCGCTACTTATTTATATCTTGCAAACAAAACAACTACTAAAAAAACCAGCTACTTTATTTCGAAAACTTGATTTATTGGGAATTGAGTGCCAATTCGTTTTGAGTACAGTTGAGTACAGTTCGTTTCGTTTCTTTATGTTTCTATATATCGTCTGGACGACGCGTCGCTGAGGCACATCAGAATTTATTAGTTGGTATCGGTCTCTTTTTCTCTCTCTCTCTCTCTCTCTCTCTTTTCTTTTGATTGGCGTTTGAGAAGCAAACGTGTCCTGCGCATTCCTTGGCGAGGTCGCGAGGGAGGACAACAGCTTTTTTTTTTTGCAATGATATTAAAACACGTGTCACTTAGCTCCGTGGATCAGCTTAATGCGTTCTGCGAGAGTAAGAGGGAAAGAGTTTTCAATTAAAAGCTGACGTGGATAAACGCGCGGAGCGAGACGCGTGACGTAAACATTGCGACACGCGTGTCGCATCCCGTCGACTAATTGCCGGTCTCGCTAATTCTACGGTGATTTCTGAGCGCATCAAACAAGACAGAACACGCTTTTTACTAACCGTAGAATTTGGAACGAGAATAAGGTCAGTGAAATCGAATAAAATAAAAGAATCTCATGTGACCTTCCGAGAGAAGATTTAATTACGTGTATCTCTCTCTCTCTCTCTTTCTCTCTCTGTGCGGAGCGGTCGCATTGACGAAGGACAATGTTTGGATCGTCACGCGAATTGCGAAAAATCGCGCGGCGCATTGATAATTGATAACCAACCCCCGTCGGATTCTTTGTGCCAAGTGCTGTCCAAGGACGGCTGCACAACAAATTCCGGTGGCAGGGTTGAAATAACTCGGTTCAGCGCAAAGTAACTTTAGTCACGACTGTTCTGTCCTTGACAGTGATGCACAACACACACTGTGGGACTTCTTTTTAAGAGAAATAATATATCTGCAAGAGAAGTTTGATGGCTTCGGAGTTGCTTTTCACTCGTTGCGCGTGGTCTATCTTGCTACTACTATTTATTTGCAAGTTTTGTTGCGATACGCTCCTCCGACTCGTATGTTTTGCATAAACATCGTGTAATACACAGGTAAGACTGTATATACTGGGAAAGGAATAGCGTCACGAAACACGCACACATGTTATCGAGAAACACGTACGCATAAATGTATGCAAGATAGGAAGATTCCAAAATCGATAACAGAGGTAAGGGCGATCCGATTGTGACGCGATAGTAAAGACGTGCCGCCTACAGTCAATAAATTATGCGCTCCTGTAAACTAGAAACATACGGCAGAAACTACGTAATCGGGAAATTGCGTAAATTCGCCCTTCACCCACGCACGCTTTACGTACACGTATAGCAACTTCATTGATTCTTGCATAGACCTAAATAAGGCAAAAAAAAAAAAAAAGAAAAAGCTTCGAAGCGTAGGTCGAAGATGAAACAACCCGTGAAAGCTTTGTATCAGAAGCGACAAAAACAGCCCAGCTGTTAATCCTTTCGAGTCCTTGTGATGGGCGATCGTTCTTTAATAATTCCGTTAATACGTCAACGCACGCACGCGACTGCGAGATAAGCGAGCCGGAATCAGGAAGCAAAAGAAAGACTTCAATCCATGTTTCACGGTTCCATTCGCGTCACTTGCAATTTGCGCGCGTATAAAAATTGCGAAGTAGTTGCGAAAAAAAATAAACGAAGGTGAGAATATCCAATGTCTAATTAAAAATGTAACGCAACTCACACGTGAATATACGTTCGCAATCTTTTGATTGCATTGTCTTCAGAGAAAAAGAAAAAATTCCGTTGTTTAATAATAGACGTATCAAATGGAGAAAGGTGAATAAATTTTATCACACACACGCTCGCGCGGAATGTTCAGAAGACGGAGGATGCTAATTAGGTGACCTTAGCTGACGGACTCGCATAGGGCGCGACCAGTTGACCGTGAACCTCACCATCGCGTGAGAGGCGCGCGAGACACAAGAAAATATAAGAATATAAGATATAAGAGACAAGAAGTCGCTCTAAACAGTTGTTGATACACAAACCAAGTGTCGGCAAATATATAATACACAAACATCTATCTCATATTTCTCAATAAATTTCAATTTAAAATCATTAAATTACACTCGCGTCAGTTTGATGCGATCTTTTCTCTTGTTTTCTGCTTATTTTCTCATTCAATATTTTCTCTTGCGTTCTTTGTTTCATCTAAAGACGTTTTGTTTTCCATATTCCGCAATCTATTCGCTTTAGGACTGTGTTGACAATCTTTGTCACATCACGCCGACACGTTACCACGTCAACCACGGAAAATAAAAAATAAGAGATGAGAAGCGTGGGCAGTGAGCACATGCGATCGGAAACCCAGCAAGCTAATACAAAGTCGCCAAACGGTGTGAAAAAAGAAAGGGAGAGAGAGAGAGAGGAAGAGAGAGCTCGCAACTCTCGAGAAGCGCACCCTGAACGTATCTCTTCCGCCGCCCCTGCGACGACCCCCGTGGGTCACCGATCGATGAACGGAACTGCGGCACAACAGTGACGTCATAGACGACGTCGCAGTATGACGTCATTACTGGCCGCGAGCTTGATCGGAAGGAGGCCGCGAAAGGGATGGTAGGAGGATAAACGGTGGCGGGCGCGGGGCGAAGTGGAGAAGAAGCAGCTGTGCAAAGCGTGCGAATCTGGAGAGGAGGGGTAGATATATCGGCGGTCGCGCGCTTTCTCTGTATGTTGACGACCCACACTGCGGGGGTTGCGAGTGTGTCGGTGCGCGCACGTTTATATAACGGGGGCGAGTAAGGCCGCCACTTAAAGCGGATGGAACGCCGCGATATATCGAACGGCTTTTAACAGGTGGACGCGCAGCTGATCGCTCTCGCGAGGTTCCCCGTGAACGTCGCGCTGACGTTGGAATCGGAATTGGAATTTTGCCATCGTATCTTTGCGCTTATTTATTCATTGAAAAGGCAATGCACCGTTAACGGATCCCTTCTGACGCGTTTTGTTGATTTCATTTGTTCCGTCATTTATCTCCAATTGTGAGAACCAATTGTTGTGTTGATGTTAATATTTACGTTTGAAATTTCTAAAAGTTTTAACGTAGTTGTATATCGCGCGCGCGGAAGAGAAATTATATAAAAACAAATAATAGAAATAATTATAATATGTATTAGTCCGAGAAAAAAAAATACTTTGAAATATCTTGACAGATAGGAATGTGCATGTCTTTAGAATCTCTTGATGTAGGAAATCTGCGAATTTCCAGATATCTAAAGACTTTCTGGACTAAGTGGTACTTACTTATCGTTATCTTAATTTTTCTGTTAGCGTTTTGAAACAGCGAGAATTATAATCGAAAAAGCAAAAAAAAAAAAACGGTTAAGCGTAAAGAAAGTTTTAAAAGTATTTCCGAAGTAATTATACTCTAAACATACTTGCACACACGCTTGTTCTCACCTACGCTTTTGTCGCGTGATATCCGTGATATTCGTTGGAGAGATTAAAAAAAAAAAATAACTCAAAAAGCTGTTTAATTTTTTGCGGTAGTCCAATTAGTCTAATTAACACCCATAAAAGTTTGTTCCGGATGGAAGTTGGAGGTCGGACGATTTTATGAACGATATTGAATATAACTGTATTAAATGTTCGCACCTTCTCTCAGGAAGGCGAAACCAGCCACCGATCAGGTGAAATCTCTCGTATTGATTTTTCAGTACTGCTTCAGACATCTTAATTAGCGACATTAAACTCCTCTCGGATTTAACGCCGACTTAGCGTAACCGCGTGTTGTGTTACCAGACCGGTCGGTGAAAATAATCGGGTTTTCATTCGTGACAACTGAAACTTATCAGAATCGTTGTCGTTTCGTTTTCCCTTTACGGTGAATGGAGCGCAGTGATCAATTTAAACTAGCCAAACGTCTCGTTACGTGCTTTTGCGCCTACGTATTTTGCCAACATGTAATTCCGATCCTGGCCGCGCGAGTGTGTGTTTGATCGCTTGACTCGCGCTAGCGATCGATTGCGATCGAATCGATTTCACGGAATACGTGGCTCAAATTCCACTTTACACACAATGCATTTTCCTACTCATTAATGAACTCTCCGTTTACATATATATTTATATGTATCTCTCTCTCGAGGCGAAAGTAGATTTAATCTTCCATCCCTTGATCCAAATCTGTCAGACCAAAATAACGTGACACTGTCGGCGCGAGGATTATTTTCGACTTTTAATTTTGTTAGCAACACGTCTGTATGTTTCACATTTTTTCTCAGTCTCAAAAGGAAACGACCGACCGTTCTATATAACCTGGAAGGGTCAAGGCAAAGAAAAGAAAAACATTTGAAAAGATATAAATACAAAATTGTTTCATTTAAATTTGAAGCTGTCAAAAAAAAAACTGTCAAAAAACTGTCTAAATTAGAATTTTAAAACTAACGAGGTTTTATAAATTATCTTATAATTTTTTAAGTTTATTATAAATATAAGTAAATTATTCTACCTCATGCTATGAATTCTAAATGACGTTATGTATCTTTTTTAACTATATAAATATATAAATATTCAACGCATGAATCTCTATTACGAATGTGAAGCGATCACAAGGACATGATCATTTTAATTAAGAAAGAATGAAATTTCGACGAGGAATGTGCCGAGCAATTCGGCATCGAGTGACGAAGTTGGTCGTTCGCCAGGGCAATCGAATATTTTGTCATAAGCATTTTTAGCCAAGTCAAAAAGAACATTTTAGTGCATCTCATCTTGCACTAAAAATGCTTATAACAAAATAAATAAGCGAGACGATCGTTTAGTATAATTAATTTTAACGTTTATTATAATTAATTTTAATATAAACTATTTTTAATAATTCTTGAATTACATATATCTTTGTTAAATAATTATTGAATACTTTCTGATAAAAAAAAAAACATATACGTGTGTGTGTATGCGTGCGTTCATTAAAATTTAAAAATTTGTCTCTCATATATTTGCCGTCGTAAAGCATTTGCACATCTTGTTTAGTATCTCTCTTCTATCATTAAAAAAACTTTACGGATATATTAGCGAATATCAATGGTACGTGATATATCGCTCGTCGAATAACGACAAATAAAATTTATACTTTCTGAGATCTCGTTCTGACAACGGATTTCTCAGAAAACCCAAAGTATTTTAATCCATAAATTAAAATATCTCTTACTTATCTTAGAAACTAGAAACCTTTATCATGTTAAAAAAGAAAACCGGTAATTGTTTATAGCTTTTATTTCCGCGAGTTTTTCCTGAGAAAAACAAGAGCGATTTTATTACTTCGAACTTGTCCGGAAGCGGTGTCCTTATTGCACGCGAGTGTCGCCGACGTTGTCCGCAAATCTTCGCGGGAAAAGGGAGTCAATAAATTTCGGGGCCACGTGGTGCGCCGATAAGAACAGCAGCGGGCGCACGTGCGGCAAGTCGCGGCGTAGGCGTTTATCATTCACTCGCTGGAAATCCGCCTCGCGGCGGCCGAGGCGCAATGCGAGGGACAGGCACGAATTGGCTTTACGAGCCCGACGGCCTTGAAGACCTCGAGGCCTCAACAACGGGGTCTCGATACGTCGTCGTCCCGGTCGCACACGGTTGTTCGGTATGCGGACCTCGATCTAAGACGGCTAAATCACTCGCCGCAACGCTCACGCTACGCTTCTGGTGTACGAACGAACAAACGAATATAAACAAGCGGTCTCAAAACAGGATTCCACCAATTGCGAAAATTTTCGTAGCCCGTCTCAAGCGTCTCAATGTCTCACCGAAAATCCGACTCAGCGAATTTTTGCCAGAGTAAAGCGCCACGATGCTACTTGCACTATAGTAAATGATGATATATACGCGGATTTTATCATATGTGTGTGTGTGTGTGTGTGTGTGTGCAGATACATGTCGCCGAGATCCGCATTTAATGAATGCGCACTTGAACACTTGCTGTTCCACTGCGGGATTTCTTGGCGAGATTTATTTTCAACTTTCTTGCGGTGGGGAAGTACAATGGTAGATTTCTTCTTTCTTTTTTTTTTTTCCATTATGAAATGCAGCGCATCTGCTGTCGCGCCATAAATAATGCTTTATAAGTTTTATCACTCTGATTTTTGTTTTCTTTTTTTTTTGTTGTTTTTTATTAAGGTATATATCAAAGAAGTGAGACACAATGGTCTACTATCATTTGACAAGTCACATGTCTCGCGCTACATTAAGAATTGATGTATCTCTCCGACGTGTTTTACAATGGAAATTCATTTACGTATGCAATCATTTATATACGAGTTATCGATTTGTATAACCGATAAAAATTACGCTCGTTTTTTCAAGCGCGAAATAAATCAACGCATAAACCGACGACGATATCTGCGACCAAGAGAAGTTGGTGCGTCAATGTTGAAATTTTGGTTTTGAGCGCGTGAAAAGATACGTTTTGAAGCTTGATAAAAAAAAAAAAAATTCGGACACAGCTCGGTCGGTCAAAGACATTTATATTGTTTTCCCGATGTACCTTCTCTTCTGATACTCGGTTTTGAGGTCACAAAACCTGCACAGGTCCGTTTTCGACGTTACGAATATGGGTGTCGCGTATTGGTTGCCCGTCGCATACTGAACCAGAGAGAGATTCTACTTGGCGCGTGTCACGCTGGCACGCACATGTCTCACTCTTTCTTGTCGTTTTTGCCACTCGACTCTTTTTCCCACGGACTTCTCTTTCTTTCTCTTTTTGTCTCTGCTTTTTCCTTGCTCGCGAACCGACTACATGTCCGTCTACTTCCTTTTTTTTTTCTTTTATCCTCGACCCGTCTGCGTCTTACTTTCTCCGTTACGTCTTTTTCTTTCTCTTCGCCATGTGCGTTCATCTCGCTACTTATCTTGTTACATGCTATCTTTCTGCTCTCTCTCTCTCTCTCTCTCTCTCTCTTTCTCTTTTTTCTTTTTCTTTTTTTGCTCACAATTTTCCGCTCTGATTTTGTCGTGTGTTTTAGCGTTTCTTATTAAACAAATGGTTATTAGTTTATTGATTTTGATAAAAAAACAAATATAAGAGAGATCTAAATAATTAATTGTGTACAGAAAATTTTCCCAAAGCTTTTTTCTTTATTTATCTTCACAAACTTTCTTTTCTCTCTCTCTTTCTCTTTTCTTTCACGCATGGTTTTGTACGTAGATTTGCTTTTTCTCTGTGTTCGAGTTTTCGTTTTTGGTTTAAAACAAAATCTCTTGCTGGATAAAACTGCTCGTGAAATTCGATAGTAAGTAAGGAATCGTCGATAATAAGTAAAGAATCAATGTACAAGATATCCGCATATGAAGATTTGATTTAGTACAAAATATAATCAAACGTGTCAATTGTTAGATTTTATATTTAATTTTTATTTATTTTATGAAAAACAACATATTGGATCCTTGTAAGAAACGTCTGATCATATTTTGTAAAATAAAATCATATCTTCCTACACTGACATTCTATATATTGGCTTGTATTGGCTCGTATTGGTTCTCTACCTACTATGAAAAGTCTCTTTTCCACTTGTTTCAAAGTTATTGTTTTCTCTATTTCTTGGTTTTGTTTATTATTCGTTTATTTGTTCGCGCGGACAGCGTGGAGATATTTCAAAGAGAAATCGAAATCGATAGTAAATCGACTCCGAAAGCGCCTCTCCGCCAACTTGTCGTTCTTGGCAGCCTGTGGCGTTTTCTTCCTTCCTCATCGCTTAGCATGATGTACGAGCCGCCATGACCCGCGGCACCTCTCGACAGCCATCATCTCGCGGAGTCTCTCAGCATCCGGATTGCAGGTCCGTTGTTGAGATCTCTCGCTCTACCTCGTGGTCGGCTACGGTTATTAATCGTATCGGTTATCTCGTCGTCTGTAGAAATATGGACGGTACCATCTTACACACTTTTACTCGAAAAACCATACACATTGAGAACTTTGCCTTTATATAATACGCACACACATACAGAGTCTATACCTACATCTGAAAAAAAAAAAAATCTATTGTGGCGATAGTGACACATTTTTTATCGAGATAATTGATGACCTCCGTCTGTATTAAAAGACATAATATTGCATATCACACACATATGCGTGCGAACACACGTAGTGTGATATAATGTATTCCCACTCGCGATTCTTTTCATGTTCCGTTCGATCTTAACACTTTCACTAGACTGTCATTAGGATATAACCGTAAGAAAGAATACCGTAAGAATCGGAACAGGTCAAAGAGAATGAACTATGTTCGCTGTGTGAGTTACTAAATGACGTACTAAACAAAAAAAAAATGAGAGAGTTAAGTTTATTTAAAGAAGTAGCGATGACTAATTAAATAACGATATAATATATGTCCGAATAAAACGATCTTTGATATTTATCAGCCGATGTAAAATCATTTCTTTACGGATCAAGTGCCGATTTACGATTTTTTACTAGAAACCGGGCTAACAAGATTTCGCCCCGAACCTGGCACACGAATTATCTTTTGATTGAGACCAGATAATCTTATGTCTATATTATCTTAATTCTTTAACAATTTTTTTAAAACACGGAGCAAAGAAGCCGCAATTGCGCGCTTCTTAACACAATCTCAGAACGCTGCTACAGGTAATCTCGCGTAATCTCGCACATAGCGGGTCTTGCTTTCGTTCACCTCGAGACGTCGGCAAGTCAAGTCTTTGACAGGCATCGACAGGTCTCGGCTGCATGTCTCAATTTACGCGGATCGCGCCGCTAATTAATGGCGCGCTCATCGAACTCGGCTCGGGTTTTGCGCAAGTACGCGCGCTTCAATACTTCGACAGATGCTTCTCGCAGAAAAGCCGCGCTGCGCTCTTTTGACAGCTGCGCGTCCGCAATTCGCGTCGAGACGCTCGATTCGACGCGAGCACGGCCGATAAATGGCGGCTAATAAATCGCGCGCATTAGCGCCGCTCTCATAATCGAAACTCTTTGTGTCCCGTGTGTATTTGGAGAAATCTAAATCGGCCCCGACGTCTTCCTCATCTCGCGGATCATCCCGTCGCAAATGAGCTCGTTGAGAGCCGCGTATACGAACCTGCCAGATGTTTCTCGACTCGCGCGCGTCTGATGATTCCACCTCGCGCTTGATTAATGCGACCAATAACTCACGCGGATTCACGCGTGAACGTTCTATCGGGGACCTGCAACACCGGGACTGTAACTCGATACCGCTTTCTCTGCTTTGTGTGCCGTTTAATTAGCTGCGCACGAATCGTACTTCTGTAACGTTGACGAACGGAAGTCTCACGCAAAAAGCTTGATTTTTCCTGTTGTCCGACTACGTTGTTGCTTTCTCTACGCTACGCTGCTTAGTCAAGGATAATCTGCCGCGGCATTTTTTTTTTTTTTCAATGAAAATATAATGATCGGTTATCAGCAAAATTGTGATGAAGAGAAAACCTAGTATATATAATGTCACGAGAGATATCGTCTCGACTTCAAGTTTAAAACATTTACGCAATAAAATACTTACTTTCTTTATATTGTCCCTATAGTTAATATTTTATAGTGTTAACTCAAATCTGAAACTCGTTCGATCAAACATCAAGCGCATTTATTTCGTAAAAATTCGGGCGCACGTTTTGTCGGCACGTTTTGATTGTCCCTGCGATTCCGAGAACTTTACCCGAGATCTTTATCATTCGCTTCGTTAATTTCATCTTGCCGAGCTTCGTCACTTCGCCGCAAATCGATTTTTCTTTAGTGCAAGGACGATCGTCTCGGACGATTACCGAATATTTGTATCACTTGCTTTCTCTCTTTCTTTCTCGCTCTCATCCTCGCTCTACCGTGTCCTTCACCTTCACCCATTTCGTTACGTTTTGCTTATCCTACCGCCAACTCTTCACCATCGATTTTCGTCGTCGTTACCACGTAACCCGGCGCAAGGACGCCAGCGTTAGAGACTCTATGACTTCACCGTTTGGTAAGCGATAAGCTTAAAGAGGAACATTTATTCTGGAACATTTATATCTGCAATGTCAGCTGTAAGAATTCTTATGTGCGACACGCAAATAATACTGTTCAATTGATTTTTTTTACTACAAAAAAATAACTAGCAAAAATATAAATTTGTCATACAAATCTAATAATAAAAAAAAGTTTATAAACTAAATTAAGAAATAGGACTTTGAGAGCCTAACGCTGGATATATGTGCAGACTATTTTTGACGTGTAAATTAATATACATAAAAAATTCGAATTGAATAACTTTTTTAAACTTCATATAAGATGCTACTTGCATCTTATATGTGTATGAATTCTTATATATCTTATGCATGAATTAACTATTCAATCCTCCTGAATGAAAGTTTAAAAAATTTCGTTTTTTTTATTAATGCAAAGAAAAGACACTTTGGCCAAAAGTCGAACTCGGAAAAATATGTATAATTCAATTATCTTTGACAACGAGCTTAAAACATAAAACAAAAAAACAAGCAAAAACGATAAATTATACAATAGTGAACACAAAGCAAAATGTATATTTTTGTTTTTGCGAGCATGTAAAGTACATAAAATTATAAATCGAAAACACAAAAAGTGTCTATATAACACGAATATATAATTCATTTGGGACAAGTATTAATTCACGGCATGCACGTAGTCAATGTAATAAATCCTTGCGTTGTCGAGATAAATAATTTTTTTATACTAAATTTAGTTGCAAGCCGTTCTTATTACTAATTCAGAAAAATGCTAGAGGCGATGCAGCGTGAAGTTTTTATCGATGCTAATTAATATCGCCGCGCTTTTCGAAAAGAGAGAAAAAAACCTCGTTGCAGATTTTAATTGATATTTTTCAGAAAACAAGTTAAGTGCAATAACCGCGTTTCCGCCTTATCTATCGACATTGCAACAAAATGTGCATATTTCTTCAAGAGCGAGTCGCGGGTTAACTTCCTGTAACTTTCGCCAAACGATATGTACGAAGGCGTCGCGCAAGGACGACCAGGAACACGGAAACGTCTGCACTCGCGAAAAAAAAAAATCATATTGTCATACACATTTTAAAAAGACGGCGTCATGACAAATCTCCACATGTGTGTCGCGAGTATATATTTATAAATCTTGCACATTTATAAATATTAATCGAGTGAGCGTCGTAGCTGATAATAAAATCGCGCGCCTTGCGAAACGATGACAATTTTCGGAATCGATAAAAACTGATGTGTCCGGTGCGACGACGTAATTTATAATGCAAAAATTCGCGAACGTCCGGAACGTCGGCGTGCACGCTCACACACATTTACGTAATCTTAAAAAAAAGAAAGTTGTTTTTTTTTTCTTTCACGAAGAACACGTGTTCCGTCATAAAATGCATAATTACTGATGTGTGTCTTGGTTTCGACGTCCTAAAAAAAAGAAATTGTGTGAGAACTCATACGAACTCACAAACTTTTGACGGCACTTCGCGCGTTTATCTACTCGAGCGACGAGCGCACGCGCTTGTCTACTCGCTCGCCTGTATCGCGCTTTGAAAAGCAGCCAGCAGCAAACACCGGCGGTCGTTCCTCGTCTAAACGTACACGTAGCAATTACAGCCGGCATCGTAACCGGTTCCGACTTTGCCCACTGCGCTCCATTGACTTCGCCGCCGCCGCTCCGACTTTTCGTTTCGGCTTTCCAGCGCGCGCGCGTCATCGACCGTAATCGCGAGATCTCGACGTCTTTTCCGCGGGAGCACGACGATCTGGAATATTAATTAATTACGTTGCGGTATTGTTTGTTTGTGAGAGGCGATGAAGTTGCGATAATTTTGCTCCGCACGCGGAGAATAGCGACGTGTGCGATTGATCGAGATTGGGTGTGAGAGACTTGCTTGATAATTACGATTCGTCTTGCGATCAAATCTTGTCTTTTGTTTATTTTACTAAGCATTGTTGTTTTTTCTTTTTTTTTTTTGTTATTTAAATTTGACTTTTTAATATATATTGAATTTCACGATGCAAAGAGAAAAGAAAACGTTAAATGCGCGCGAATATTCTTATTGCAAATCTGCGCTTATTTATTGGTGCAGTACGAAAGTTTATATGACCACTTTATATTGATATGGAAATCCGTTATGTGTCCGTTATGTTTTCTATTAGCGACAGTGCCAATAAGTTGCACTAATTTACTCGCTGCATATATGCACGGCAGTTCGTTACGTTTGTTTGCGCAGGTATCTTATCTCCTGCGACAAGAATAGTTCGCGAATAGTTTTCCATGCCTCACATATACACACGAGAGCAATTATGAAACCTGCTCGCAATTTAAAGATCGCTCCCGAGATCGAAAAGTTCTTGTCTTGGCGTAGTATGCTAATCGCTTTCGCATTACCAAACCGCCTATCGCGGCGAGATCACGCTAAACGTGTGATCACAAAGCGGCTGCTGACTAACGCGCGGACGTGTTAATCGGCTCGCGCGCTTGGATTTAATGCGGGGAGGGCGTTGCGCTATTCCAAAAATCCGATAATGGCCGATGAAAAGTGCAGCAGATGAAAAGTCCCGATCTCTCACGCTCGCCGGCGTGTTGCGCACGCGTGCCCCGCGGATTTCGCAATAATTGCAGGCCGCGCCGCGTCAAGCCCGAGAGTGCAATCTGCGTGGCGATGCACACAGCGGGTCTTTATCGCGTTGCACCTATCGCGCTTGTATATTCCCTTGCCTGCCTGCGCTCGCATTGCGCTCGTGTCGGTGGTGCCCTCGTGATCGGACGCCCTACCTGCATTCTGACGGGCGATTGTCTTCGCGCGCGCATGCATTACGACAGGCGGAGAGGTTGTAGGTGCGACGCTTTTGTCTAGTTTCTCACGTGTATGTGTGTGTGTGTGTGTGTTGCTTGCACGCGCACGGCCGTTGCTATGCTTCAGTAGAAAGTTCACTTGTCGATTCGCGATCGAGAGAGGATTCATCCCGCGATGTATCGGCAAGTTCGGAGAAATCGATTTGGCCTTTGTATATCGCGGGCGCGCGATAGGTCATATAGAAAATAACGGGCCGTCGACGTTCGTCATTTAATGCAAATCTCTATTGAGAGAGAAACTATATCCATAAATCTCTCTTGGCTATATCTAAAAATATATATATAATATTCAGTTGTTTAGTACATTATACCTTTTACATATGCGAGTCTGGCGAATCTATCGCCGATCACTCTGCTTACGAAAAGTACACGCGTGTGCGTGATCGCGAAGCTTACTTCCTACATATATATAGAATATATGTATTACATATCACGCGTGTGATAAGATACATATGCCGAGCCAAAAGAAATATAGCGATAAACATAATGAAATGCGTCGGGGAAAAAGTCAGAGGGACCAGCTCGATGTAGTACGGTAGCCACGGTGTATATACACCATTATACTGATATAAATTAACATTGCCGTTCATTCTCTGCCGTGAGTCTAATTGCGCGCAGCGTGTTACACACGCGGGGGGACGGTCCAACAGCGTTCGTGTGTCGGTCTCACGCACGTGCGCCGCTTGCGCAACGTTCACGCCCGCGATCGCAACTTGTGTCTCTCTCTCTCTCGCGATCGGTTACACACTATTTGATAAAATATCTATATCTAACTTTTTTTTACTGGGACTTTAAAAAAAAAAAAAAAATGATTTCAATATTCAACGTATTAATATATGCAAAATATGTAATGAGATGTTGATGTAGATTTTTGAGGTCGTAAATTCCCTGCGATAAACAATCTAGTTGTTATGAATAATTTTCGGAAAGCTTTTTAACATTTGTGTGCATGGGAGATATATGCTGTGCTAATTGCACAGTTCTTTTATTATTAGAAGTTTGTTTGCACGCGACGTCGCCGTCTGACGTTTGCTATGTGTGCGAACGCGTCAGTAGAGAATGCACGCCGCGGTCAGACGTGCCGCCTATACACGTGCTAAAAGGCGATTGTCTTTCGAAAGAATCGCGTCGGGATGTCGTCGACGATACGTATGTACCTCGGGTTACCGCGATGTCCACATTCCTTCTTAACATTTTTTTTTTAAACGCGTTCGCAATATCTGCAATATTTTATAATTTCAGAGACTTTAATATTTAATTTCTCCTTCCAATAGGATATTAATTCTCTACTGTCAGTTTTTACGTCTCGAACGCATTCAAAATGTTTTTCTGAGATAATTTAATAAATTCTACTTGTGTGATTTTTTTATTAATTAAAAAAGTAGAATAACTCAGAATATTTCCATAAGAACTCCGACGAAATCTTGAAGTTACTCAACTCTTATACAGAAGGGAAAAAAAAAAGATTAAACACAGCAGTTTCTTTTACGATTAATATTTCTTTTTTTTCTTGCCTAAAATTCGAAAACGAAGTTTTTGTCTAAAAATATCGTGCGATACATCTGGCTGTCTCTCGCAAAGATTCATTAATTGATCTACGGCACGCAAACGACTGCGGCTCGCGCGTGTATCGCCCGCATTTCGCGGTAATTATTC
The DNA here is from genome assembly GCA_014825475.1 of Pseudomyrmex flavicornis. Classification (NCBI taxonomy): domain Eukaryota; kingdom Metazoa; phylum Arthropoda; class Insecta; order Hymenoptera; family Formicidae; genus Pseudomyrmex; species Pseudomyrmex flavicornis. Next base: position 81,294 of record QVNW01001374.1, on the reverse strand, counting down.
GCGCTCTGTAATCTAGCTGCAATCCTTATCGGAGCGCGTTATCCTGTCGTTCTCTTGACGCGAGGGGAGGGATAGGTCTGTGTTCAGAAGATTTAACTGCATTCCCTGAATGGGCGATCGTCTACGGAAGCGCGCGGAGATCTTGTCACGTGCGTCAACGTGCCGTACACGACTGTGTGTATTGATACGTTTCTCGCTGTCCGTGTGTGTATACACGTGCGAAAGCGTGTATGTATCTATCGTGCATACTGTGTGATCGGCCTCTGCAATTACTCCCTCGTAGCGATTTAACGTATCATTAGTACGTGAGTTATACGAGCAAACACGCTCGAGAGGCCGCAAACGTTTAATATCTCGTGGCTAAGCCGAGTCGATCGTGGATTTTTCTACTTGCGAAATCGTCGGATCAACGTCGGCACGAAAATTCTGATCGGCAGAAGCGAAAGCTTGACGTTTATTTATGAACACTTTGTGCATTCTATCCTCATCGATTTCACACATGGTAATCATATATATTTGGTCGTTCGTCTACTCGTTTGCGAGAGAAGAGAACGGACGGGGATGTGGACAAAGAATATACATGTTGTAACATGCGCGAAGAAATAACAGTTACGCGTTCCGACTCTTGAGAATTAATTACACTCGTAAATAATTTGCAACTCGCGCGGGCGCTTCCCCGAAAGCGATATCTCGATTTCTGAAACTGCGTAATCGCTGCTGTGGATCCTACGATATTATTTCATTGTCGAATCGTAACATCAACAAGCAGTATGTACACGTTCAAACAGTGGTGGTCGCTTGCAAATCCGTCGAAAGTGCGCGAGAAACACAGGCGGTGATTATCGAATCATGCGAGAGGAACGCACGCGCAAAAAACCGATCGAGGAAAGTTACAGGTTTTGCGCGATTAAGTCGAAGGGGTACATTAAGGAAGAAATGATAGGGAACGCGAATTGAAGGAAGGAATCGATTGCCACAATTTGTTAAGAGCGTTGATTGTCGAGAGAGAGAGAGAGAGAGAGAGAGAGAAAAAAAACATATCAATTTTGCTGTTTCATGAATTAGATTGAGAACTGATAAACACGTAGAAAAGATGAAAGTCTGGCGCGCGTGATATTAAGCAACAGAAATCGTAAAAAGTGAAAATTTACACGGAGATCTAAAGATATATATTGTCTTGTCTGGCCGATAATCGAAAAAGAGAAAGTCGAAATTTTGAAAGATTCAAGAATATATATATTCCTATAATTAATATATATTCCTAGTATTTTTCAGAAGTTTATTTTTAAATCTACGCTTTTTACATAGTATCGCAATAGTTTTAAAGATTCTATATATTATCTTATATTTGTTGCGTTTCAAAATAGATACATTTTTTTATTTTTACGTTTTACGATATTTATAAATACGCAAGTGTGTGTGTGTCAGTGATCTTTAAAATCAAGATAGGACACATTGAGAAGCTAAAATTGTCACGAAACTTCGTCCGAGAAAATCAGTAATTCGCGCTGTTGTTTTTGCACCTCACGTACATGCGTACGTCTAAGTTTTTGCAGAAAAAACAAATGAATGAGATAAAATGACTCGTGAAAAGTGTCTTATTGTGACTTAATATTACATACTTTTATTGTAATATAAGTGAGCTGGTTTCTCTCTCTCTCTCTCTTTCTCTCGGAGTCGTTAAAGTATATTGTGAGTAGTTACTCTCGGAGTCGTGCTAAGTGTGGATACGGCGAGCGATTCTTCGCCACGGGCGGTATAGAAAGCTGGATGGGATTAGGGTACCTGTTACGATATCCGTGCGCGATTACATCTACCTGCCCGCGTCCGTTGACTTCCGCCACGAATTCGCCCACGTTAAGACTCGCGTCGTGCGAGGGAGAGCCGGTTCGATCGCGGGAAGAACTGGCAGATCGGTCAGTATACTCTTCCGAGTGAGGCGGATGAATGCATGCAGCAAGTGCATATAATACTCTAATGTTTCGACAACAAATTTCTGTTGCATAACAAATGACTTGTTGAAAAGAAACGAGAGAACACGAGAATATTTTAGAAATCTTTGTGAACTCTGCTTATGTACAAATCTGAAAATTGGATAAAAAAAGCAAATAATATGTTTAGTGTGAAAAAATAGAATTATAAAACAATCTCAATTAATCTCGATCACATTTGCCAAAAGGCGATTCAAAAGGGAGATCGATGCATGCACTTGCATTCCAAGCAAGTCGGTGATAAGTGCCTAATAAAGCCAAATCGGCATGACACGAGACATCTACGAACGGACGAGAAGAAACACGACTACTGGGAACATCGATCGTTACACGTGCACCTTTCTAGAATCGGTTCTTGTATTTGCCCGTAGCCGTCTGAGATCGTAAGCCGGTAGCTTCGATCGGAGCGCTCGATTAAGCGATCAGTAATCGATTAAGCGATCCGGTTTTTGTCGTCTGTTTATCGAGCCGTTGGAATCACGGCCGCTTTTTTGCAGTCATTTAATCGTAATTTACTTTTTTGTCTCTTTAAATTCTCTTGGAATGTTTATTTTTTGAAAATCATATATCATCGTTGTTTAACTTGTGATGATAACATTTTATATTCTGAAATTTTTTAAATTAAATAATATAATCAACTATCTAAATGCAACATCGTGTAAACATCACATTCACTCTGCGAATTTTGACATAAATATTCCAGGAACTGTTTTCTCGAAAACATAAATCCAGTGTGCAAAGCGCCGGTCCCAACTTTCATTCGCTAATCGGTTGATGGCCATCGAACATTTTAACATAAACCGATCGGTTCTGCATCGTCGTCGTCATTCGCTCGCTCGAGAAAAGTTACACCGGCGAGATGTTGGAAATCCCAACGGCGAGATTTTTCTCTGGCCCGACGCGTAAACTCTGGCCCGCAATGACCCTATTAGTCGGTGGTTATCTTTTCCCATGATGTCACGCGTAGAGACGACGGCTGACCCCGGACTTTAAAGTCCTTTCTCCTCGAGCGACGTCGTCGTTTCGAAGAGAGGTGCATTTCGCCGCGAGACGCGCGCTCTCTATGACTTTACGAGGTGCCAGGCAACGTAAATACACGTACATTCGCACGTGTGCGAATCCGAGTACATGTGGCCGTGGTTTCTTATATGCGCCGGTTACGTATACGCGCGTGTGTTTCATTCGTGTTCACAGTAGCATGCGGAGGTTCCTTTGTTGGTTGGCTCTTCGCCGCTCGTTAACCATCGCAACGCGGAAAGCATGCTGGCGCACTTCGTTAGATTTCGAATGCATATGTTTTCTCTCTGGCAGTATTTACCGGCAATAGCGCAGTTTCCCATTTAGGTTACCGCGCTTTCGCATTATTGTTGGATCACCGGCAACTCCGCTGAAGTACGGTCGAAGATGCCCGCGCTTGTATTGGCTTCGTTTCAAGATTATCTCGACGCTTCATCTCGACAGACTTGCTTTCCGCGATATTACAAGACAAGATATGTTGTTTGCTCCGATTGCGAAATTAGGAATGTCCGACGTTTGATAATAAATTAATCAAATATTAAACTGATTTAAAAAAAAAAACAATTTGCTTCACATTACATTTTGTTTTATCTGCCAATTTTAACTCCCCGCAGTTATATCACAATATCGCAGGCGCGACGCTTAACGAAGCGCGCGGGATTGTTTTTACGAGCGCTCCATTCACGAATTCCTGCCGCGGATAGCGTACTTGAATAATCGTATCTAAATAATAACAGCGTGCCGCGAATAGTCGGACTCGAGCGAATGCGTTCTACTCGCTCGAAATTCCGCGAACGCTCGACCTTTCCCTACGAGTGGTATAGGTACGTGCGCGCGAAATATCGAAATACCCTTCATTTTTACGAGGATATAATCTCGTGAATAATTACGACCAGCGTGCTTCTTGACTACGTCATTGGTCACATCGCGATTACGCTCGCGCGCGCTGATATAGACGATAGCCAATCTTTCCTTGACGTTTTTTACGACGACGCGTATCCATCAAATACTCGGCGTGATGCGCGGGCGTGATGCAGTCCGTGTAACAGTCCGCACGGTAACATAATTGATGACGCGATCTGGAACTTGGTCGCGATAAAGTCTCGCACGCGCGTGTACCGGAAAACGCGCGAGTGCGTCTTCAATATATTCCGAGTTTTTTTCGCGCCAGGTCGTTAAATATCACGAAATAGACAAGATGCGTGATAAAAAGAAAGAAAGAAACGCTTCGCGATTGCAGATAAATTAAAAAATGGCTAAGTTTAGATTTTTTCTCATTAAAGTGTGTGTGTGTGTGTGTATTACGTAAGTTTCTCTTGAAAACATAGTTACGTAATTTTTATCATCTTTTTCGTATGTTCGTCGGTGTTAAAAGCTGAAACGCGCGGAATATCGGAAACTTTCTCAAGTCTGACAAGCTCTGCTTTCATAACGTATCTCCAAGGAACGCAGAAGTTATCATTACCTGTCGTGAAAAATTATTTACAAATTCGCCGTAGGATACACACACACACACACACACACACATGTACGCACACGTGTATACATTCAACGACGTCAAATTAAATTTCATTCCACCGTTAATTTCAATGAAAGTACGTATCGTCTGTCCCACGGCATCTTCTCATCTTCCTGGCGAGAGTGAGAGGATGAGCCAGTGTTTCGTGCAGCGGAAAAAAAAAACATGACGAAAATACATACACGAAACGCATGTGGAGACGCAGTGTCTTTTCTGATGTAACGTCACCGCTCGATATTCCCTGCCTCCGATGGTTACATCTTATCTGCCTTTGATGATTATCTCTTGTAACAGGTTATTCTTGAATATCGTTTATTTTCTTGAATCTTACGTATCCAACGCGCGACAGCGCGTGTGGTTTAAGCGATTTATTCTATTAGGAATAGAATTATGTATACGCAACGCATCTTTGCTGTAAATTAATGTGAGAAGAATTCCATATAAATGTAAAATGTTCTTCAAAATGTTGAAGAACGTTTATTATCGTCTGATACGCTACAACGTTATATCTGTTTAAAAAAATCGTGTTTATGCGAACATTTTGTATTCACGCGTCCGCTGTATTTACCATATTTATTCTGCGCTTTCGATAATGGGAATCGAATTTGTATTTTTCGATTCTGCCGAGTTGTAGGATTAATTCGCTAGCAATGTGATTTTTATTCGAGAAGCTATACATGCGGGATTAACCGAGCATGGTGAGAAAGAGCGCAATTGCCGGAGAACTGGCCGGATCACTTTCCTTGTCTGGCGCAACGAGAGAATCGATCAAGACGATTCGATTGCGGAAAAAGGAGCGCGCGCGCATCATCCTGCGAAACGCACGCCGGGCAATTATGCAAGCGGCCTCGCGAGGCTCTCAGCCGAGGCAGGTTCGACCGGTCTTAATTGCGATCGAGTCTCGCGGCGACTTCGAAACTAGTCGGTTTGGCCGGTCCGGTTTTCCCATTCTCGAGAGAGAAAAGAACGACGGACAAGGAGAGGAGAGAGGGAGAAAGAGAGAGAGAGAGAGGAACAAATTTTAATTAATTATCTATCCCCGGCACGTGTCCAGCGTGAGATACTGCACTTCGTGAGCGAAAAGTTATCTCGCTGTTGATATAACAGCAAAATACTCGAATTGAAAGAACCGGTCGATTGAGATTGTTGCGAACGGCAATTTGAAGAAATTTGTATTTGACAGAAAAAAAAAAAAAGAAAATCAAACATTTATATATATCAGTATGTTACATCTGTAAATTGCCTTAACGATTGCTCGTGTGCTTTGTGGAATAATAATCCGAGTAATTCAATCGTCCTACTAAACAATTTAATCCTTAATATAATCAACGTGATTGAGTAACATTCGATTCGACTCAGAAATGAGTCATAATTCGTCTGCAATTAATAGTGCGATCGATTCGTTGATTCGATCAATTGATTTTCTCGTTACACAAATTGCATCCATAAAATACGGGGAATTATCTGTCGGCGAGTAAAGTCTAACGAAAGTCTAATCACCTTGTTTATTGCATGACAAACCAATAAATATGCAACTTAACTACGCGAGCCGCGGTAGATTTTTACAGCGCATCTTTCGCCGCGATCCGTGAGTTAAGCTCATTTTTCGTGACCTTTCTGCTTAATTGCAGACTCTCGTTGCATAGAACGCACAGCTGCGTTGCGTGTAATTGCTTGTCGCTCCGTAGACGGCGCGCGTCGACGAAAAATCTCGCTTGTAACAACACACGGCAAGTAGCTATAAACATCCGTGAAATTTTGACGAGGAAGAAGCAATATAATCTCTTTTATAGTTCGCTCTTAAACATTCGCGCAATTATAGCCGATATATAATATAATTATTGGCTATTAATGACTGTCATAATTTTTGATTCGAGGCAATTACAGGAGCGTTGTGTATCTCGTAAAAAATTCCCGAGGAACAGAAATTAAATTAGCCTCGTAATTGTTACCGAGGAAAAAAATTGTTTCACGATCGAGGAAGAAAAAGTGATTAGACATGTGTATTTATCTGTTGTGACAAAATGACACGGAAATACTGCAGAAAAATGGCTTTGAGCAGACAACACTTTCTCGAGCTCGGATTATTTGAGGAGGAAAAGCGACACGTGTCTTGTTATGTAATTTTCGAAAAACACCGATAACAACTCTCCGGGTTATGGAGAGTTCGATGCCTGTCAAAGAATTCCGCCACCATTGCTCCCGATGTCGAATGGGGTCCGGTGAATCGATATGTGAGACCGTCGAGCACGCATGCGAACACGTAGAGACGTGGGTGGAGCCGTTTCTCACGGCCATCTTGCGTTACGCGCCATTCATTCAGGTTCACCCCTCGTTCAACCCTCCTTTGTCTCCGTAATGCAATTATTCTAATTTTGTGTTTACGAATGTGTGTCTTACGAGATTTCGATGATTTAATTTTGACGGGATTTTCCTTTCATGGTTTTGCAAAAATTGTTTTCAATAACAAGGAGAACTTTCTCTCTTTCTCATCTAATTGACTTCTTCGATATTTTTTATGTACTTTCTGTTCGACTCTCGCAACAACCTCGCAATTATACAACGAAAATATAGTAGCAGTAGATTTCTATTTGTCTTTTACTCTTTCATCTGCGGAATGTGCGCGGAATTTGTTTACTTCATTAACATTGCAGTCTTCTTTTGAATGTTGTTTTCTTTAAATTCATGAGAAAAAACATGTGTACTTACGAATAATGGTAATTAACTGCAAAGACAGAGGCAAACGAAAAAATCCTAAATCCGCTTAAATTGTGATTCCAAAAATTATTTGGTTTTACAGTGTCGAAAAGTTTAATTAGACGAGATTCGCGTGAAATTTTAAAGATATAAAAAGAGAAAAGCGACGAAAAGAGAAAGAATTGATTGATCGATCATTCGGAGAGAGAAAATACTAAGTAAAAATTTTACATGAAATTATATCAAAATAAATAACATGATAGGATTGATACAAAACGACGCGATCGATATACAAAATTATATAAACGTGTTCGCGCGTGTCGTGTTTAATGACTTTCGGATTACCGAACTGGCAAATCTGCTGGATAGGAGAAAGTCAATCTATCTATAACGTCGCTGATATAACGAAGAGTTCGATACACGACTCGTCCCACAACCGGAAACCGGATCGTGAAACGCCCGAGAGCGACGTTCGGGAAAAGCGCTTTCGTAAAACGCTATCGGGACGCTCGCGTACCGAGCGAAAGTCCACCGGTAAATCTCACGGCGGAAAATCTCCTGGCGCGTGTGTGACGCCGATATTCGGCCGGCGATAAATCGCCGACGAACCGTGAACGCGAATGAGCGAGATGAGAGTTTTGGAGCGTAAATCATGCACGGCATCCAAACAGAAAAAAAGCCAATTGCCGTAATCGCGCGCTTAGGATTTTACGGCCGCGGCTACAAGGAGACGACCCGGCGGGACGGTTGTAAATCGGCACGGATGATCCTTTGCTCGAGCAAAGATTCACGAGCGAAATCCGCATCTATTCACCGAAAAAAAATAAAATCTCTCGCGTATTGGTCCAGCGCATTAACCTCATTTTATAAGGAGAATAAAACCAGTCAAAAGTATTTTGTTATGATGATCTGGCTGTTTCACGGCTCTTCCGGATTGACTCATAAAAAAGCACATATATATACATGTGTTTAGATATATTGATATTTTACATAATAAGACACATCTCGGAAAGACAGTTTCAGTTTCACATGAAATCAATCTCTACTATCTATATTCTTAAAATAATTAAGTGTGAAACACTTAATTATTAAAGAGATAATCTTTATCTCTTAAAGAGATGTGCATTCGAAAGAAATGAGAATCTCGTCTGACCAACATGTACAATTTATTGTTTCTACTTGTGTCTGTATTGTCATGTGTCAAACTTTTGCCGTTACTCCTGCGCAAATTCTTTTAGATGATCAAAGATGCAACGACGACGACGACGACGACGACGACGACGACGACGACGACGACGACGACGACGACGACGATAGTTACCCCGGTCGTAATCCCGTCGTACCGTGTCCATAAATCCTCGATTCTGCAACATTTATAACGCTTACGACACGCGCTCGCGGCGTAATCCGAACGGTCCATTGAGCGTTCCGTTCTCTCCCTTCCTTTATATCCCTTCCTTCTCCCTCACCTTAGCGATGCACCCCGCGAGTGCAGGCGAGTCGGATGCGGCTGCACCCACGAGACTCTCATCCATCGCCGTGTCCCTTCTCCTTCGCTCTCGTGTCACGCGTGCCTTCTCTTCCTACACTTCACGGCGCCTCGCGAGAAAACGTACACACAGATTCACGTTACACACACACGTGCATGCACGCGATGCACGAGAGCAAAGGAGAGTGCTCCGCGCCGAGACCGGAGCTAAGCCGGTCTCACGGTAGTTCTTCGGGGTCAGGGGGCGATATACCTACCTACCTACCTACCTACCTATCGGGCCGGTTATACCCGAGCCTGCGTGTCGCAAGCGTCTCTCCGTATCCTTTTCCCGTCTTTCTCTCGCTCCCTCTCGCTTCTTCTCCTTTTCCTCCTACTCTCTCCGACCCTCTTCTTTCACCTTCGCCGACACACCGCACTCTAACCCGACCGAGGGAAACCGCGGCAACAGACGTGCGCACGACTCGTGCGGATAGGATGCACCGATGAAATGATGACAAGTCGAGGAGTTGAAGCAAATATCGATTTTATATTCACGTGTTATTGTGTGCTTTTCTTTTTTTTTTTTTTTTGTTGCACTTCTGTTTAAAATTAGGGATCTTTATTTTTGGTCTTATTTCTGGCGCCGAAACGTCTGTTATTTTTCTACCTATACATTATTTCCATGTATAAATGCATTATTGCATTTATAAAAGATTATATGATAAGGGGGAGGTCTTAATTCGTTTGGTGTTAGGTACCGCGAATCGAGAAAATAGCACGCAAATCAGCCGATACATTAATTCAATAACAGCTTCGAATGTGGAGATACAAGCTGGCGAACATGTAAGAGAATGAAGATAACCGCAGGCGATGACTGACTTGTGAGAGAGAGAGAGAATCGAATGTATCTCATCATTATGTTTAGAATTAAGCGCCGCATAGACGGCGATACATCTACGATAGCGTCGCACGTGGGCTACTCTACGGATTCTTTGAATACGCTGAATAATAGTCGGTGTTATAAAAGCAGCGAGCGCGCGTCTCGCGTCATCCTTTTCATTTCTTCGGAGAAATAATGATCATCGTCCGCGCGAGCACGCACGTAATATCATCGGATATATACATGATGCTCGAAAGTCTTGCGATCTGTCTTGTCATTTTCTATGAAGAAGTAACAGTTTGTGCACAATCTTTGTCTCTTGCAGATTCTAAAGTTTTTGGCGACGTGCACTTTTGACGTCTTTCAAGAAAAGCTTTTTATTTTACGTCGTCAGTATAACCGAGAAAGCAAGGGATTAAAAAATTCGCGAGTAAAAAAGATGGCTCAATAAATCTCCAACACCCTAAATCTCGAACATTACCTCGTTGCGATAACACGCGCGCACATACACACACACACACACACACACACACGTTAACATTAATCTCTTGCTAAATTTAATTAAAGTGAAAGTTGCCTGACATCGGAAATTCACGGCAGTCTGACCGACACGTAGCGTCTGAATGCTTTCAAAATAACGAGAATATATATACATGCGTATATATGTAGTACAAGTGCAGAAGGGACACAACGAGTGTATATTTATTAAATCGACTGCAACTCGAACGTATATTAAATCCGGACGCGAGATTTATGAAAACGTGATTTGCGGCACGATATGGAATTCAATTAGTATCGTTACTAAAATTAATTCATCGGATAATTATTATTCTTGACGTAGATAAGTCTCGGCAATTTGTCGGTAATTAACGTTAAAGCAATAATTTACAATAAGATTGAGACATTCCGATATTTTTATTTGCCATTATTAGTTTTTTATCCGTCACATTTCTTATACACAATGTTTGAAAAAGTTTGCATAATTAAATCATCACGATTGATGAATAATTAAAAGAAAATTTATCGAGCAGATTTAGAATGTGCTCTCATCGCGTTGTTTGCACTTGGAACGATAATTACGCGGTTTTTAAATTAAAGTTGTCAACGTGTCAGATACTGACGTCTAACAACAAGTTTTCCAAACAAAATCTTTGAGGTAAATAAGAAATAATGCATGTGCAGTAATAATAATTGAGATGGAAGTAATAATAGCGCATCGCACGCGCGTCATCGACACTTGTGTCTCACGTTCGAACGAGAGAGAGAGAGAAAGAAAGAAAGATAGATAAATAACTGCGCGAAAGGGCACGTAGAGAAGGCATTTTATTATTGGCGAACTTTCCTCCGTCGCAACTCATGTCGCCGCGATCAATGGACTCATCTCATATGCGGGCACACCTTACGTTCCGCGGCGGTGCGTGCGCGAGAGAAAGCGGGACCAGATATCACATGCGGCGGCGCGTATAACCGCGGATCGCGAGGATATCCTCGACGAGGATTTAAAGCCCCGTCGCCCACACGACAGAGGCGGCCCGCGGCTTTGCGCGCCAGATGCCGGACGATCATAATTAACCCTTTCACTGCCAAGTAAGAGACACCGTCTGCCTTCTGCCACTTAAGATCCGCAGACGCGCGAGTCTTTTACTCCTTACGAAATTGCGACGGACAAATCTCTCGGATAATTTGCGCCATTTGCAATTAGCGATTAGCTTCGAAATTTTGTTACATTCCGTAGAAAAAAATGGAGAATGTGTAAGGAATTAATTTCAGAATTGATATCAGATAAGAAACTGAAGTTTTGTTTTCTTGTTTATTGATGTCTGCGCGTTTTATAAAATAATATTATTTATTAAATTGAAAATTATTATTGTTTGTTATGATAATGAAATATAATAAGAGTATGTCTGTATGCGTAACATTCGGAATGAATGATAGTAATTTGAAAGTCGGTTTTGTGACCTTCACGAATACCACCATAGAATTACGTTGTGGAATGCGAATGGCATTAAAATAGAAACACGATATCGAATGTGTGTGTGTGCCGGACTCCTCGATATTATCCCGCGGAAAGAGTCGGCGCAATTTTGCCGCAACTGTTTATTTATGCATTGTAAAACGGTTGCATTCGCATCGAGAGAAGGACGCGCATTCCACGCACGGACATTTTCCTATCTCGGTCGATACACACGGCGGCCGGGAACTAATCGTTAATGACGGAAAAACCGATTGTAATCTTCGCGGTGTGTAAGCTCATGTTAGAATTGCCCGGATGATTTGCATAATGGATGAATCTCTCGGGAGTTACACCGGGTAATCAGCAACAATATATATGGCCTTTCTCTTCGCCGCGCAACACGCGGCGCTTAAGACGCGCTCAACTCTCAGAAATAATCCGCTCCACGGTAATTTACTAGTTATGGCAACTAGAATCATTCTAAGGATGAAATTATCCCCATAGCTAACACAAGCGCAAAACGGAATTATAGCTACAATTCTCGTAGCTACGACCGATCCCCTCATTTGGCAATCTTCAACAATATAGTTTCGAGCTTCCTCGCTCGTAATCCATCTCCCGCCTATTCTCTTAATTTTCTTTGCGATATTACAACACACGCGGACATAATATTTTTTCTCATAAGTAAGAGTCGCACACACATACATCTAAATTTATGCACGCACAAAGCGCAAATACGTTCACACGTCTTTCTCCCATCTGCGGCCACGTGGAGAAAGTTTGATGCTTAACTAGACAACGTAGCTGAATCCATTATTAATAAATTTTTTGGTCATATTTGGTTTTTATCATGCGAGCTTCTTTGAAGAGACGCGCGAGAAACCCGCGCGTCGTAAGTACACGTCGTTTCTTATGCGCGCATTAAAGTCACCGGGACGTCTCGCTTGAAATGAAATAACGTCGCTCGACTGCGTCTTGTTTTAAACGCGCGCAATGTGCTATAAAAGTTTTTGTCTTATTATTTACATAAAATATAAAAACAATGCATTTTTTTTTGTGAGATAATATGTAAAGAGAAAATTTATAAGAACTTCATTACGCGCATAATTTTCAATTTACCGATGTTCTTTTTATAATAATGACTAATTTATTACGATAAATATGTTTGTAAATATTAGTGCAAAAGTTGCTTTTCCTTTTCATTTACAAATTATTCCTGCATTGCTAAAACAATTAACACATTTTTTCTTTACACGCGTACAAAATCAATTTTAAAATCGTCAGAAAATAAGCGCCGCGTGTTTTCTGTTTACGTACTTTCTCGCTTTCACAGATCATAGAATTCTTCTTCGCGATTAGCGCGCGCACGTGTGTCAAAATTGATTTATTATATTATTATGATAATAATATATGTTGAAACTGTATTCTCGATTTACACGCGCGCCCGATCATACATCATACGCGGAAGACAAACGCGGAAGTCGCTTTCTTTCGCGTACCACGCACATCTTCGTTTTCTACAAGATCACGTAGAAGGAAAGGACAGACCGCGGGACGAGAGATCGGTAGAGAGAAAACGGAACGAGGGAACACGACCGGTGAGCGAGAAACGCGGTAATCCGCGAAGCGAGCGAGCGAGCGAGCAGCGTGCACGTGCAAGTGGCACGTGGAGAGGCGTGGTTCGTGGAGAGGCGTGGAGGGCCGTGCACACCAACCGCTGCAATCCACTTGGCACACGCTGTTCGGCCTGAACAGAGAGCCCTACTCTTTTCTCTCGACCGGTCGCCACCCTACCCACAGGTCTTCGGCCTGTCTGCCTCTACGCGCGCGTTTACCCTGTGACGTCACTGCGCGCCGTGGCGGGCCTTATGTTCTTCCGCGTGCACGTGGAGCGCAAGATCTGATCCGTTATGCGATTCATGAGTATCGCAACGATTCGTCGATTTAAACAGGTCGTCAATTCCAATTAGGAACTGTGTTGCGTTTCTAAAGAAAATGAGGAATTTTTAGATTGTTCAAATTGTTTTCTTAAACTAAAAGCAAATGTTTTGGATCTTAAACTTGATAAAACTATAGAAAACACGTGACATGTTGAATTTCTTGAAATTTTTGAGATAATGTGACATAATTCTAATGTTAATGTATTATCTGCGCTCGTGAATCGCGTGCTACGAGAGAGACAGAGTGTAAAAAATGGTTAAATGATATTATAATGTTACTATATATTTTCCAAGACTTTTTATAGTAATGCATCTTTTATGCACGCGTCTGCTTACACCCGCCATAAGTTTCCCAGACAAGATTGCGTGTAATTGCACACACACATTTTCGCCTTTATGCAATCTTAAATTACAGATTTTTTACAGTATCTCCTTGGGCGAGAGCTGTTAAGTGCATTTTCACATGTAAAAATGGCCGCAAACGAGGCGAACACAATGGTGTTCACTCGTAATTAACTGTAACTATAACGTGCCACGTTGCCGCTCTCTCTTTCTCTCTCGGTATCGACAAATTTATTGCGTAGCGATAACGACATTGTATTTTATAGCAGCGAGAGCGTGCAGACGCGTTTTTATTTCTACGAAGACGCGACCACCATGAGCTGGCAAGTAATCTCGCTATAATTGCATCAGCTCGTTTACGATGCAATTAATAATCGAATGTTTCTGACATCTCTTCGATTCGTTTTATTTTTCACTGACAAATATTGATCGACAGTCTATAGTTGGTAAAAATATAAATCTCTGTATTTGCTAATTTATTTAAAAAAAAGTACGTGTTGCATTTTTCAACAGCACATATAATTTCTATTATGTGTGTGTGTGTGTGTGTTTTGAAAATGACGTTTCATAACGTTTTCAATAACTTACATCTCTCTTTTTTTTTAATATACATAATATATATAATTGTCTATTCACTTCGCGCGAATTCTGAGATAATTAACGGGCATTTTCGAGTCGGAGATAATCAATGATCGATCGCGGAAGACGATTTCCCCGGTTGCTTCACGAAGGCTACACGGAGAACAATGTGCCCGTTCCCTTTTCTCGCTTTCGATTTGCTATAACAGCCGATCCATTGTGTCTAATCGTCGTCTCTTCCACGCGCATAACGCATCTCTCGCCGGATGGATCGGCGTCACGGTGAAATCGCTTATGACGCTTATGATGCTTCGCGATCGCGACGGGTGGTCCTCAACGCGGGCGCAATCGTGAAATTAAATCGAACGCGACTTCGGCATCCGTGACTATCGACGAGTGCCATCTCGAAGGGCTCGAGATGCACCAGGAACAATGCTCTGCTCTCCGAATGTATCGGATTACTCGAGTCTCTAAAAAAAAAAAAAAAAAAAAAAAAAAAAAACAAAAACAGTAATGTAAGAGTTAGTTGTTAAATCCAAGTATCTGATAATTAACAACTCTAGTTTTAATTGAATTCATATTGAAAAGCATTGAGAACTCTTCTTACAGAATAAAATATTCTTGCACAGAAATCACATTCTCTTCTCTCACAATTCTGATACTTGCTTGTAGGATTGTTTTATTATATACACAAGCTTGCAAATTTCTAACACAGTAACGCGGAGAAAGTTAGGTGGTATGTATAATGATGTCTTAAAAGCGTTGCCGTTGATATTGAGAGTGTCTATCCCTCGGTCGTCGAGAGATAATATCGTGTAATAATAAAATCGGGAGGAGAGGTGAGGGTGCGCGGTTGTTTGTATAGAAACGGGGTGGTAGTATTTTAAATGCCAATGATTTCATGTCTCCCCGGGGTGTTTGCAAACCACCCTATATAGGATGTCCCAGTGGCGACCAAGTGCTCAGTCGACGACGGGATCCCGCCGATTAATAAGATTCACCGCGAATCAAGTCGAAACTATAGTGAAAGTGATTTCGAAGATTTCTCTCATTAGCAATTGTCGTTAGTTTTAGCTGTTTATTGAAATTTCGGAGAGTCAACGCATTAGAAGTAATAAGAATTCGTTGTCTTCATCATCTCATGCTCGTAGCGTCCGCAGACATGATCGCCATGGACGATGGACATGCTCAGTATCGTAGATACTGTACGTATTTTTTCAGCATTCAATCTGCCATGTTTTTCTAAGACTGACTGACTAAATTAGTAGTTTAATTAGAAAAAGGGATATTGTAGAAAGGTCCATTTTGTTTCATGTCATGTAAAAACGCTCATTGTTGTTTTATTATAACAATAAAACATAGAAATTGATTTCAAAGTGAAGATTTAAACGTCACACTAGGTGGCCGAGTTTACTTCATGATGCCGGAAGTACATTAGCTACGATACGGTGGTGAAAATCAATATTAATTGTATTCTTGCGATAGAAAAAGTATTCCGTTGCATCCTCTCGTGTATCGTTTGAAATTGACACGTCAGAAAGTTTTTTCCGCAATGAGGCTGCGGTACATTTTTCCTCTTCGCGCATAATACGCGATGCTATACTGTGTGTATTCCATGTCTGCCAATGATTGGCAGGGTACATATACATTGTCCATCTAACCAGTGTTCCAAATCATGTCATTGGAACATCACGCGTCGCGTATTATGCACTTTGCATTTCGCGCGTTAATTAATTTTGCATATTTAAACGTCGAAAACGATTTTTTTACGGAATATGAAGATATTTAACAGAGGTTTTTCCATTTTGATTTTACAGGGCAACTGCATTCGCCGAACGGCGAGAGCGACAACAGCAACGGTAGCCAGCGCGCGGTTGCTGTTACTCGCAGTGAAGTAGAGCAACAGCAACAACCGCATCGCCAACGACAGCAGCAGCAGCAGCAACGTCAAGCGACCGCTACCGTTCCGGTTCTCGCCTGTACCAATCAGTCGTCTATTACTACAACCACGACTGCCTTCACGGTGGCATCAAGCATGCTTCTCTTGCAAACACAGGTTAGCTTCAATGTCTTTCTCTAATTTACTTCGCTTTGAAAGTGATAATTTTTTTTTTTTTTTTTATCACAAGTTAGAAAATGTTGAAACACACAGGTGAGAAAAACGAATGATAAGTAGAGTAATTATCCGCGCAAGATTTAATGGTAAAAAATTCATCAAGTTAAAACTTGATAAATTTGATCAGCGCTCCGAAATGTCGCTGCTGCATCCACGAGTCTTGTAAGAATGTCGACGGATCGGTTGATTAAACCCTCGTTCATTTGCATGTCGTGATGCAACATAAGTTGTAATTTTACGTAATAATATTTATCCGCGTAAACGTTCATATCTCTCATCTCATCTCTCATCTCTCATAAATTCCAAGAAGTTCTTGCAAGAATTACTTGAATGTTACATTTCAAAATAAGAAAGTGTCCATGCATATCGTGTTTCAAGTTAATTTACAACATTTATTGAAGAAATCGGCTTTCATTATCGATCTATACTTCCGTAATTTATATCTTAATGATAGAATTTCCATTGCATATATTATAAATAAAATTACTTGAATTTCCTAATATCAAGGTTTTCAAAACAAAAATCGTTTAAAAATCGCTCGAAAGATAATATCTACTTCTAACTAAGATTTATCGTATCTATTATGAGCTTATCTTTGCGCGCACTAGTTTGAAATTATTGCATCGCGATTCAACGGTTAATCCAATTCTTATCGAGTCCCAGAGGCTCTCGGATTCCACGATGATCCCGCTTGGTCCGGTAACAAGATCCACTCTTCGACATTCCTGAGTTGTCATCTGTATTTATCACACAATCTGTATTCCGTGTGCCTGTTTCTTCTTCTTTTTTTGCTCTTTTTTTTCTCCCGGCTACTTTGTTCCGATTTCGATCTTTTTTTTTTTCCACAGTAGAGAAAACGGCGTTGCAATTAACCGCTAATAAAACCGGGAATATACCGCGTAATTAGCGAGGCAACACCGAAGACGTTGTCTCGACAGTTTAGCGGGAAGAAATAGAGGGAGTGGAGGAGAAAGGGGAGCTTGTAGAACGCCGTTTAGCAGGCCATTTATTCACGGTCTGGAAGGACGAAGCTTCGATCGTTGGTTCTCGGGGGAGCGATGAGCGAAATGTCAGCCCGAAGCGGAACCGGCACTTGCAAATTGAATATCCAACCCCCTTCCTCTGTCGAACATCTTTCTCCCCCTGCTGTAAGATATTCTGAAACTACGACACTTTTCATTTTCGGAATTTTATTATTATTATTTTTTTCTGAATTTTGGTTGAATGTATTAATAATAATGTCAATTCTGTGTGATTATTACTTGGATTTATACGAAGACAATACTTGTTTCAAATGACGATGAAAATAACGTGCGTTATATATAAACAAATTTAAATAAAAATATGCTTTACATTTAAATATCTGTTTTCTTGTTTGCTCAAATTGAATTATACTTTTGACACGTGTTGTTCATTCTGAGTTTGCTTCATTTTTCGATATTTATAGTTTAACTATAATTATGATTGGAAAAGTTCACGTTAATTTTACAACAGCAGATAAATCTGTTTTACAAGCAGAAGAGAAGATATTATTGCGCGATCACACGAATCGCTTTGAGTGTCATTCTATACTTAATAAACGTTTTTTATCGTTAATTTCGAAAGATTGGAGAATAAGCGGCTGCCGTTTGAATATTTTATAGTCAATTGAGTAATTTATTATGATGTTTTGTAACGCATGTAGTTTCTCATCAATTTGCAAACTGTATCAGCGCCGATCACGTCGTTTATTATTATCCCATTGCCGCGCGAATATTTAACCGTGACTCGTGTAATGTTTTACCGTCTATCGACTATCGACTATCAATGATGGGAGCGGCAAGGAGGCAAGAGGAGAATGGGGAACAGAGAGGGAGAGAGAGAGGGCCTCTAAGTCTCTATCGAGCGCTAGCTTATAGACAACACGCGATACGAGTCTGGCTTGTCCAATCCTCTCTCGAACATCCTCACTGCGCACCTCGATTGTACAACGTCGATGTCTCGACGCCGCAGCTCGCAATTGTGGTCGAACAATGTTTCCGTCTTGCAGTTGGGTGCTTCGATTTGTCGCTCGCACGGCACTACAAGGAGTCGTGACGACTCGACTAAAAGAGGGAAACGTTTAAAATTAATAATTGATTTCTCTTTTTTTTTTTGGTCGAAAAACGAAACTTTTAGTAGGTTTGTGTGTATGCGATTATAAATGTTCACAATTCGGCTCATGTCATTCATGCGATACAGGTATTGTTTTGTTTACATCTCCTTCCGTGAACTTCCTTTATTAGTTTACTATTTCTTATTCCTCTTCAATTGTTCTGTATTGAGTTCTGATTACTGTTATATTTGTATCTCTTTTTATTTGATAAATTCTTAATTTGTCAATTTGTATTGCATGACGTCGGTTAAAACGCGGCTGTGATTATTTATTGCAGAGTCCCTTCGGATGTAGCAGTTTCGCAGATTTGCTGAGCGCTCCTTACACGGATCCTGTGGATGCCGGAAGCTTGCCGGAGGAACTGGATCCGTTTCCTGAATTGCAGCTGGGGAATCCGCAAGGAGTGCCTTCGGTTGACGATTCCGCTCAGTCTCAGCAAAGTTTGCACCATCAGCAACCATCGCATCAGCAACCGCCACCACCACCTCCACCCCTTCCCGAAGACCTCCAAGCTGATTCTCTTAGGTACGCAAACTTTTCCATAGTTTCTACAACATTGGTACAACTTTAAATTTTTCATTACGTTTATCTTCTTTCTAATATAGCAAAAGTATCACACGATATAGCAAGAACCACACAAAAAAATGTTAACAATTTTTGTTCGCAGTCCAACACCCTTGCCAAGCTTCCAGGAGACCTACACGGTACAGCGATATACTAGACAGGAGCTTCAGGGTCTCGGCCTGAAAATGGACGACGATTGTTACGATAATTCAGTATATTCCTGCACCAGTCATTATCCGACCGATTTCCCGACCGCGGTATCTTATGAACATCAGCAGCAGCAGCAACCGCAACAGCAGCATCCGCATCATCATCCGCAACAGCATCATCAGCAGCAGCAACAAGCTCCGCATCCCCATCAGAGTTACTTCGCGGAAACAGCGCCCACTCCGACAACAGCGGTCGCACCGAATCATCGGCAAGATCCATCCTATGGGGTAGCTGTCACTATGCCCATGGTTTACGGTGCACCGTCAGCTCTCGCTAATGTTGTCACTCCCTCTGTAGTTCCTACTGATCTCTGCCCCACCGTCGACACCAACGTCGTCGTTGGCACTACTCGGTCCCGAAGAGCGTCGCTGCCTATTCAGAGATCAGAGTCAGCAAGGTAAAATTAATTATATTTACAATTCCAAGTCTCTCACAACTCCTCGCAAAAAACGAAAAGAATTAACGCCGTTCTAAATTAATTTATTTTATATCAATTAAATTTACTATTATTTAATTTCACTTGCTGTGTTGTTAAAAAAAAAAAAATAATTGAAATAAAATAAAACTCAAATGTATAATATTTCTGAGTTAAACTTGCAAAATTAAATATCACGCTATTGATATCTCTCGCACGAATTTCGCTTTTATTTCTTCGACTTTGCAATAACACAAATTCCGAGGACACAACGAGACGTGACGATTTTGTAAAGATCCTCATTCTGACTAGCGACGGCTTATAGATCAATGCGCGTCCTGTGTCGTGTTAACAGTAGTGGGAGCACCGAATCCCCGAAGCCGCGCGGCAGCGGTGGCACCACGAGTTCCACCGTCAGTTCGCCATCGCCCGGAAGCGGCACAAGTGGCGAACGCGCGCCTCCGAGCCCAAGCCAGCTTTGTGCCGTGTGCGGCGACACCGCGGCCTGCCAGCATTATGGCGTGCGTACCTGCGAGGGTTGCAAGGGCTTTTTCAAAAGGACCGTGCAGAAGGGTTCCAAATACGTGTGCTTGGCCGAGAAGGCTTGCCCGGTGGATAAACGTCGGCGAAACCGGTGTCAGTTCTGCCGGTTCCAAAAGTGCCTGATGGTCGGCATGGTCAAGGAGGTGAGTGACATTAATTTTTTATTGACTTCGAAAGTTACTTGAAAGTTACATCGATCGAAGAACGTTTAGAAGGCCATATTTTTTTCTTCACTGTGACAAAATAATTTTCGAAACATAGTATTGTACATATGCGGTTGTTTTGAAGATAAATACGATTCTTTTATTGACGGAGAAAACAACTGCATAAACCGCGCAAAGAGAAATAAATTCTATTCGAAGGTGTTTCAAAAATAGTAAAAAATAGAAACTATTTTAAGCGCAAAGTAAAATATGGTATTGCTTAACAGGTTGTCAGGACTGATTCTCTCAAAGGTCGACGAGGCAGATTACCTTCGAAGCCCAAGTCACCGCAGGAATCCCCACCAAGCCCACCAGTTTCTCTGATTACCGCTTTGGTTCGCGCTCATTTGGATACAACACCTGACAAGGCGAGCCTCGATTACTCGCAATATCGACAACCAAGACCGGGCGACCCTCCGATAACCGAGGCCGAGAAGATCCAACAATTTTACAATTTGTTGACGACCTCGATCGACGTTATTCGTAACTTTGCTGAAAAAATTCCCGGTTTCACAGATCTAGCGCGAGAAGATCAGGTGAGCAATTTACTAACTTGTACAATT
Source organism: Pseudomyrmex flavicornis (assembly GCA_014825475.1). Lineage (NCBI taxonomy): Eukaryota > Metazoa > Arthropoda > Insecta > Hymenoptera > Formicidae > Pseudomyrmex > Pseudomyrmex flavicornis. The sequence continues at coordinate 60,156 of QVNW01001374.1, read as the reverse complement.
TAGAAAAATAATTTACTTTGGAAAGTTAGAAAAAAATTTAGTTTTTGTGTTTTTTTTTTTTTTTTTAATTTTGTTATCAAACAAACGTCATCTTTACATTTGTTATATCGTCGGTCACATATTGATTCTTAAGCGATATCCATTGGAAAACCTAGCAGTTATAGAGATCGATAGCACATACATTTTCTAAAAGGTCAATCTTGACGAGCTCTCGACACTAGTTACTTGGCTGACTGATAGACTGTTCGGAAGAAACAGTAGACGTTAATTTGTTAACATGTCGTTATCAGTATTCTGGTTTGCTGTTCTAAATCGTTATCCAAGCGCGAGATGTTATCTTTGAGCGATTTGTGTTCAAATGACAAAAGCATTTGTCTTTATTTAAATACAGTTTTTAATCATTGATTTCTATTTGTTAATAATTGTGCGTTGTCACAATCTAATTTCAGGAACTTCTCTTCCAATCGGCCAGCCTGGAACTGTTTGTGCTCAGGTTGGCGTATCGCACACATCCAGACGACACGAAGCTGGTGTTCTGCAATGGAGTTGTTCTCGCGTTGGAACAGTGTCAGCGCAGCTTCGGCGACTGGTTGCACAGCATCCTCGAATTTTGCAAAACTCTTCACTATTTAGAGGTCGACATCAGCGCCTTCGCTTGCCTGTGCGCGCTCACTCTTGTCACTGGTCAGTATTTAGATTATAATTCAATTTTGATTTTTTCGCAATATTAATCGACTAATTAAATGAATTGCCATAGTCGATCGTCTTGTACTAAATATTAATTGCACACAACGATAGTTGTCGTCTCGCACAGTTTATTGATAGGCGTTCTAACGGCACTTTCAATTTTCCTTCACTCTATCTGCAGTCCGGTTATACCGGCCTGTCCACGGGATAAATAATTTATCCCGTCGGATCAATTAGTTATTGATGTTACGACGAAAGGAACGGTGGCTCCGCGTTTTGCACGCGATCTATTGGCAACCGGACATGCAGGTGTGCGATTTACAGGCACGCTCAATCGCAGTCTGTTTGACTAGCTGCTTGCCGAAGGTCGCGTGACTGATACCATTGGGGTTTAACTGATTGACTAATGCACATGTCTCTTAATCTTGAATTTTAAATGATGCGAAATAAATATGTTAAGCGATCGAGATTATTGTTAATTAATAAAATTCACTCTTTGAGACACAATTTATAGAGTTTGACGGTCTCACAACCAGTAAAAAAAAAAAAAGAAAAGTAAAACACAACAAAAAGCAGTGTCACTCAAGCTTGTTTCGTTTTCTGTCTTTCAGAGAGGTATGGATTAAAGGAGCCGCAACGCATGGAAGCGTTACAGATGAAGATCGTCTCGTCTCTGCGCGATCACGTCACCTACAACGCCGAGGCGCAGAGAAAGTCACAGTACCTGTCATATCTGCTGGGAAAAATACCGGAGCTTAGGAGTCTCTCGGTCCAGGGCCTCCAGCGGATCTTCTACCTGAAGCTGGAGGACCTGGTTCCGGCGCCACCCATGATCGAGACAATGTTCGTCGGCAGTCTGCCCTTCTAAAACGAGCAGCCGAGCAGCCTAGAGCTCGCAAGCATCTAGATTACTCTGTCAGACCCGTGCGGTTGCGTTATCTTCTGATTGCATCCTTCTTAGTTCGTATTACACGTAGCTTTACTCTCTTCTTGCGTGTAAGCACGCGCGGTCTCGCGGGTACGTTAAGCTCTTGAACGAACATCCCCGGTGACGTTTTCTCACACCGTTCTCAAAGACCCGTTGAGGAGGAAGAGCAAAGAGAGCGTTATCGGCCGATTACGAACGAGCGCGAACATTGTCCGCGCGAATTCGAGGGGCGCGAACGCTAACTTTACGGGAAAGTTCACTGTACGTACGTTACGAATGAATGAGAGAACACGAGAGAGAGAGAGAGAGAGAGAGAGAGACGAATGTATGTATGTACGTATCACGTGTGAATGGCGAGTATACAGAAAATATTTGGAAGAAATGCAAATCTCTGGATGCGCGACGTGTGTCGGGTGGCGGGTGTTCCAAACGTCTTGCCATCTACCTATTAGCAGTATTTGCATTATTACTGTTGCTGCTGCAACTTGGTGGTGAGCAGCGAGTCGGGAAACGAGCGGGAAACGAGATGCGAGAGTAGACCGCGCCGGTTTCGCTATCTTCTCATTTATAACTGTTAGCGGATTTCGTGCGGACTCGGGTGAACGGGAGAGGGTTCTTTTCTCTCTCTCTCTCTCGCGGGACAGGTCTCCGCGCGAAGGACGCAAATGTTTCTCACTTTTCTACCTGGTTTGTACGAAGGACGAGGCTCTCTGTGCTCGCACCCGGCTCGTCGATCTCTATTTCTTTCTATCACGGCTCGCACGCGATCCGCCTTTTCTCGAGCACGCGCAATACTCTTCAGCAATATCTTATCTGTCGCGGAAAAAAAAAAACAAACAAACAAACGGCGATTCGCAACATATCAGAACAGACGGCGGGATGAATAAACTCGCGCCCTCCCGTCTTGACAGTTAGACGTAGGATGTGATGACTGTCGGTCGCGCTCCCGACGGCCGGACGATGCCGAGTGCAGATGCATCGCAAATTTATAAACGTTCAAATCATGAATTCGAACGTTCCAAATGCACACGAAAAAAACAGATCTTTTTTTTTTTTTTTTTTTTTTACTTTGCTCTACTTACTTTGCTTTACGTTGTGACTGTATCTATTTATCCTGATGCGCTTTGAGTTCTCGAGTCAAGTCAGTGATTGAACAAAAAAGAAAAAAAAAATCTCGCTGATGGTAAATGAAGTACAAGCGAAACCTACGAGCGTTTAAAAGCGGGTTGCAATACGTGTCCCTAGAGTATATAATGGAAAGTGGGAGTGGCACTATCACTTCATAAGTTTATCGTAAAGTGTTAGGAGAGAGGGAGAGAGAGAGAGAGAGAGAGTTGAGAACTACTCTTGCTAGGTATACTTCAATCGTAGTATTTTTATAAGCACTTTTTACACATTTTCAGCAAGTATAATTCAGACTATTAATTATACTAAACTATTGCATACGTATTTAAATATTTAGACATTTTTACAAACATTTTATATCTAGGCACATCCAAAAAGTATAACTTAAAACTACACAGCTTTGCTATATAAGTTCTCAACTGGTAGAGAAAAAAAAAACTTACTCGATTCTCCGTATATTTTCAAAAAAAAAAAAAAAAAAAAAAAAAAAAAAACAAAAAATGGATTTCAGTTCACAACTGACTCGATTGTAACATGTTGATCGTGAACGCTTTCACATAAGATTTGTAGGGATTTTTTTCCCGAGCACTCGCAAATAGATTCGGCATCGTCGGCGCCATCGAAGCGTCGTCCAAAAGGCGCGTACGGTCGATATATCGTGATCGACCCCTTACCACTACTCTTGCGTTTATGTGATTTTAGAGAGCTAAGGCGTACAATCACGGACCCGCCTCGTTCGAGATGGCGAGAAGAGAGAAAGAATTCATCCGCGTAACGACGGCGAAGCGGGCCCGGCTTAAAGTTACCTATTACGTTTTATGACATTTACTTTTAATCAAACTAACGTAGAGTGTCCTATTTATATACGTATATAAAAGAGAACGCGCCGCTGCTACTACTATTCTTATAACTACAACTACTACTTTATTATATCGTTATACTTACAACTACTCATTGATAGCGTTACTATTCTATGGCGTTACTACCACTATTACTACCACTGTTACCAGCGCTACATTTACTACCACCTTGTGTTACCATTGTCTCGCTACAGTAAGCTTTCGCCATCGTCGTCGTCATCGTCGTCGTCGTCGTCGTCGTCATTGTTAAAGCGCCCTTCATCGCACCAGTGCTCTTCGACCGACGCGAGAGACGACAGGAGATGCTGATCAAGTCTCTTCACAGCAGATGTCCTCGCCAAGATTACCGCAGTCGACACGCATCTCCGTTTTTTAATCTGTATCTTGATATTTTGTTCACGTGCCGTAAACTAAAGTAAGATTGCAGGTACAAGGAAATAACTTTGCAGCGAGAAAATTTTATGAGTTTTTTAATGTAATGTACATACATATATATTTCTGAAATTTCTGAGAGAGAGAGAGAGAGAGAGAGAGAGAGAGAGAGAGAGAGAGAGAGAGAGAGAGATAAACGTTCAAAAAAACAAGAAGAGGAGTCTGTATAATATTCAAATTTCAACTTTCACAGTTAATACTTCAGTTATCTTTTCTTCAGACTTTATTGGCCATTGTGAGATTTTGGCTATTGTCTCGGCAAGGTTATTCCTGTCTCTTGTAATCTTACAATATGTAACTATGTACCGTAGCTATATTGCAACGCGATCCGAGTTTCCGTCACACGACTGATCAGGCAGCATTCTCACATCGTGATCCACACACAGACACAATGCCTCGCTGATTACCTGTACGTGCACAATAGATTATGATAATTAATTATGTGTGTACATGTTAATCTAAAAAACGTGTGTATCCGCAAATGTTCGACGCTCCGCGACGAAAACGACGCTCGGATCGATTTCGTCTACTACTATTAGCTCTCTTATAATTGTGTGTGATTCTTCAAAATAATTTCTTCTATCTTTTAAAATTAGCAAACGTTCTCGTGTGATATTCCCGAGACGCGATCTCGTGACACGACGCAGTACACGGAAGAAGTTCGGAAATGTTCGCGTTTATTCCCGTCGCTGGAAATGGAAAAAGTCACGCATTTCACGGTTTAATCTTCATGTGCAATTATTCCGATTCCCTTCCGAAAACTTTTTGCGATATCTCAGGCATTTTTTCTCAATTCTAGCTAATAACTTATAAATTAATGCTTTGCGGCCTGAAAACGATCACATTGTCTGACGTAGTATTTTATGTCGAGATAAATTCAGGATCAGATAAAATAGTCTGGAAATTAGAGAAAGAAAAAATTTTTCGAGCATCCCCGAAAAATGCTGTACCTGTTAAACGATTTTAGCCGTAAAGGATTAACTGATAATTGTAATATTGCTCTCTACGTGTTAAAACTTGTTAGGAACAGTTTTTAATAGAAATCTGAAGCTCGTCATGAAGATCAATTTTAATAACACGAAAAAAATAAAATAAAATGGATTAAATGGAGCGTACAAATAATTATAAAACTTGTTAAAAAAAAAATGTTATTCCAAACTGTTTACAGCAATACATTCTTGTGCAAATTAAACACAATACGTCTTATATTTATCGCACATATGGACAGTTATTGCAAAGTGCCGACGATCGGTTCTTATGTCGTATGTAACGTCGTGTCAATGGCTTAATTAGTCGACTTAATATCGTAATTACTCTTTCGACAAAGGTGTTCACCGATTCCGTTTCCAGCGCATAAAAAAATTCACAACATGAAAATACAAAAAGTACAAGTTAGAAAATGCGCCAAACACTTATATCTTGAATGACATTTGCGACGTTTTTTCGAAAACGTTTTCTCCGTGTACCAGGTGATTAATAAGCTTTATAAAACACGTCCACGTTTGCGGATGGATACGAATGCAAGTGTTCAAAAGTGACAAAATGCCCGGTGAGATTGCAAGGTAAACAAGATCCGAGGGTACAACAGATTTTTAAGCGACCCTTGCGATCGAAATTAGGATAATACGAAGATACCGAGAGCGTCGGTTTTCCTTTATTCTTCGCATTCGAGGATCGTGCGACGAATGACACATTTTTTTCGAAAAATGTTCGTTTTCGCTAAAAACATCCAATTCGCGCCGCGAAGTTTTGATAGCAATAAGATAAGAGAAAAGACATCAGACTGGTGCCAATGTCTTACCAGAATATTTTGTAATGCAAAACGATGTAAAGTTTTTGTATGCGTGTTTGTCGGTCCAAACACACATTTAGACATGTAAAATCTTGCCTCTTGAAAATTTCTAAACGTGGATATCAGCGAGTGAATACTTTTTTGAGGGACAGATAAGACATATATTTCTACATATAGATCTCTAGAAACAATACTAAACGTTGAGCTTGAAAAAAGTAAGTAATGTAATATTGGTAATTATATAAACAGTTTCGTCCGTCCATTGTGAAGAATAAGTATTTGATAATGGACTAGCGAATTGTGAGAAAATTCCGAGAGACAGAAATGGTGGCCGATTAGAAAAAAAAAAAAAAATCATTAAAAATGACTGGCACCTATCTGCGACAATATAACAAAACTGAAAATCATACGATAATCATTTTTATACATGTAAGAAACGTTTCGAACGGCGCGATTGGAAAAATCTTGAAAATGAACGTGAGAGAAAGATTCGCCTTAACTTTTCGTCATATCAGTCCTCGTCTCTTAACGGGATCCTCGAGCGTGGAAATCGACGTTCTTGCTCGTGCGAACAAAGTGTTAAGTCCAGAGAAGATTTCGGGAGAGGAGTTATCTTGATCGAATGAAGATTGAGAGATCAGAATTTCGCAGAGGGCTCGACTAGAACGAGAAAACCCCGAAGAGTTTCGACCTCCGGCAAGCAGGAGGTGCGGGGGAAGGGGCGTACTTTTTGTTCCTATATATATATATATATTTTTTTTTTGTTTTCTTAACGAGAGTCCGCGCGAATAATAGTAAATGGCTGATGTCTTCCGCTCCTGAGCGCGGAAAAATCCTCCCTGGACCCAGCGCTGCAGCGAACTATTTTTTATGAAAAAAAAAACTTAAAAGAGAACATGCGAGAGAGGAGAAAACGTGAGAAGGACGAAGAGGAAGAGTGGCAGGGCAAAGATCGGATTGTTCGGGCGTGAAGAAAAAAAAAACTGAAATTGTGTCCTCGCAATATGAAATGAACGAGATCAACGTCCCGACATTGTTGTCTAAATCGATTATTTGTCATTGCTGTAACGACATAACAGTCAGTTCCGTTTAGGTGTATAAATCTCTATTCCCTTTCTATTCCTTCTATTTTCTCCATTTCATCGATGTATGCAATAAATGTTCGATCAACAAATTATTTAAATCTCTTCGAAATTTTGTTAAATAAATTATTTCTTCGATCGTAACTGAATTTATTCGAAGACATATTATTTATTTCTGGCGGACGTTAAACAGCGGATGTTCGTGTGTACAGGGTGTTTCGCCGACAAAACTGTGAAGAAATTGGTTCTTCGTCAAAAGATGATGGAAAGGTAATCGTGATGTTAAAAACCACATGTCACAACGCACCGCATAACTTTCTACATTCTTCTATGAATTTCCTATCTAAGAGTTTATACGTATAGAGTTTCTGATAGTGCTTCTTTTTCATGCACGTTGTCAAACTCTCTATCATATTATGAGGAAGAACTAATCTTCTATTTTTTAAAATCTTTAAACTATTAAGACTAAACTTTTAATCTCTGCATAAAGAAAAACTCTTCTCTTTTGTAATATCGAAGAAATGTAAAATATATTCCCCATTAAAAAATTTCAATTAATTTTATATTTTTATTTATTATTTTATTCTTTAATATATATATATATATATATATGTATTTAATTAAAAATTAAAAAAACTAAAAACTCATAAATTATGTGCAAATAAATAGTTTTCCGAAACGAACACTTTTTATAATTATGAAATATTAATTGAAATTATATGTGTAAGTTTTATGTCGCTCTCTGTTATTATACGAACGTCCGCACGCTCGGCCAAAAAATCGCGTTTATACAATATGTACTATACGTTTAACACATACATATGCACCGTAAAGAATGTGTTGCACCGAAAATAAATCTGCTAAATTAATACAGACACGTGCACACAGATATAGAAATAATGTGAATAGCAGCCAACAAATCTACATAAGTATCGTAAGACGATCCATATTATAAGAATACTAGATTTTTCGAATCACTGTCTCTGTATCTTTCTTCCTCTCTTCTCCCTTTTTATATAGTACATCTTGTGCGATGCAAATGGTAGAATGCATTTATCACGGGATTGACATAAAAAAAAAGTCAAAGAGAACGACAAAAATCGTATCGACGACCGTACGAGTTGAGAAGTGACAAATTAATTGTATCGCAAATCGCGTGTAATCTTATTGTAATTACACAATCGCAATTGCGAGAGACAAAAAAGAGAAGGAACTTGAGCGGCCGACAATAAAATAATCGCGAAAGAATAATACTCGATCGCCGATACTTCTTCTCATTCGTCGATCGTGGTAACGATGCATAACGTAACATCACGTAAATATGTGTCTCACTGTGTGTTGTAATATTATTATTAAATATTAACACATACAATATATACGTATATTTATACACACGCGCGCGCACTCATGAAACCTTTCCGGCCTGATTCGTTGTTAATTTTCTCTCCCTCTTTCTCTCTTTTTTTTTTCTCTCTCTCTCTCTCTCTGTGCCGAGCCACAACACAATTCCCTCTCGCTTGAAATAATATATACATATATATATATAAATAAATACAAATATATATATAAATATATAAATATATAAATACACACAGATATATAAATAAAAATAAATATATATTATATATATACATAAATAAATCTATATATATACACATAAATATATATATATATATATATATAAATATGTACTTTCGATATATACATATAACGAAGAGGCAATTTAAAGGCAAGATGTGAGAACAAAAAAATTGTAACGATTATATTTTATAAATAAAAAATTGACATGTGATATAGATGGTAAGGCACGCGAGAATGCGTTGCAATGCATTACGAAAGCAAATGTATTCTGTATATCGTTTCATTAAATCTACTAAAACGACTGGTCGACAAATTTTTTACAAACTTTCCCTTCGAATCCTCCTTTTCTCTCGCGTCATCTTTTGCTCGTATGTAACAATCTTTGACTAATTGCGTCAAAGTCCAAGCCGTTCTAAATAAATAAAGAGAAAAACAGGAACATAAGGCGAAATATAAATTATATTTTATACATATGTTTTTTAATGTACCAACACCCACATATTCCGTATAACTTTTTTGTCGCTTTATTGTAAAGAAAAAGAGAAAGAGAGATTTTTTATATCTACATAACTATATTTTATTTATAAGAGCTTTCACCATCAAAAAATAAAAGAGATAGATATTCATCGATTAATGTATATGTCAAAAAAGTTATTTGGAAATATAAATAAAATTGTGACAATATTATGGAATTTTTAATATATTAAAATTATTTTTTAGTTTTCCTTCATTCACACAAAACAAAAACTTTCATTAAACGTCCACAGCGATATCTAATGAGATTTCTGTAGATTTTTGTTCTGTGTGGGTGGTGACGTCAAATATATTGATTTCTGTAGTAATTAGTTTACACAGATGCATATAATGCATGTATATATAGAGATCAGAAATGAGAGAGTTGATCATTTGGCATTTGAACGATTCGACCCACACGAAACAATATTTAAAATAAATTTCTTTTAAATGTTATTAGACACATTACATAGAGTTACGTCTATTAGACATCTAATGAACATTATATCTACGTGAAGCTAATGTGATTGGTCGATTTTCTGTTTGTCTGAGATCTCGGATCGATTTCTACTAGCATGGTGACTTTAAAAAATCTAAAATAATCCAATGATATCTCTCTCTTTTGAGTTGTTTCGAACATGTTTGTGTGTTGAGTTCAAAATACCTCAAATTGAAATGTCCACTATAGTAACGGTCAATCGTACGTGCAACGTGTGCCGCCAATGCGCGTTTGCCTCGCAATGGTACCAGATGGCGCGCGTAATTGCAAGCGCGTGCGTAATCGGTGTGTCATGCGCGAGAAGAAAATAGTTCTTGCTCGCAGAAACACAACACAATCACGTTGGAGAAACTGCTGTTAGTAAGTTCGCTCACAGAACGCTCATCTTGACGATTTTGCATCGTTTGACAGCTACAGATAACGTTTTCATTTCGTGTATTCGCAATTCGTGCGCAACGGGCGCGAGAATATCAAAAGGCTGCGAATATCACTACGCCGCGTATTGTGTGCAAAGGAAACGAGCGTGAGAAAGCGAGAGAAGACGATAAATCGCACTCCGAATTTCGAGGATAAAAGAGAGAAGGAGAAGGTCGGCCGTGTCCACAGGAAGTAGGCGACAGAGAAGGGGGAACGTCGAAGGCAGTTAAGTCTGGTTAAGTCGGTGGTGGCTACATGTGGATATCCGCCGGTCGCGACGAGAACATTCGTATTAAGGAGCAGGCGTAAATCTCGTCGAATCAACGACGACAAAACTCGTGTGACTGACCACGCCAAACGTAAAACTGATCTCCGTTAGCCATGCAGATGGATCCAACGACGTTGCAACTTATCCAAGTCCTCGAGAGGACAATCTCGTCAGGTGAGCACTGAAGCCAACGTTGGTGTCATGTACAACGTAGTAAACCGCGCGAGTGAATTTCATCTTATTGAGCATCTCGCAATCTCGTCGATCGAGAACGCAACATCCGAGCGCGATTTTGATTCTTGACTTGCAAAGATGACGTCGCGAAAACTCGCGTGCGCGTCACCGTTTTCGCTGTGGCAAATTCTCCGTCGCAATGTGCTCGACGCCGCTATCGTCCCTATCTTACGAATTTTCGATTTTTCTGCGAATTTTTGAAAAATACGTTTTGCAGTCATTGTCTCGTGAACGATAACGCGAGCCATTTCGCATGTTATTACGCACGATATCGCGCTCCATCGTGCTGTTGCTAAGCGCTTTGTTCGTCGCCGGAAAAGTATTGTCTTCTGTGACGGTTGCATCTGTTTTTTTTTTTTTTTTTTTTTTTTTTGACTAGTAAAGTAATATTTCTTTGTCGCGTTTACAGATAAAAATGAGCTCGTGCCAGCGCAAACTTTTCTGCAGCAGGCAGCTGACAGCAATCTTGTGAGTAAATGCAACAATAATAAAATTTACATCAGCAAATGAAGGAGTAATACTTATTGCGATACTTGATATATTTTCAGCATGAATTCTTGCAAAGACTTAGCGCTGTATTATTCACCGTCAGTGCGAGTCCCATTGCTCGCATGGCAGCAGGTTTACAGTTCAAAAATCAACTTACCTCCAAAGATCCTGAACTAAAGTACCAGTACCAGCAACGATGGCTCACCATCCCTCCTGAAACTAGGAACTATATTAAGAAAAATGTAAGAATCACATGCAGTGCAATAGAATGTAAAAATTTGAAGAACATCTTGGAGTATTCTTATATTGTAATATAAAAATGTTAGAGAGGAGAGAAAAGAATATCTTGGAATATCTTAGAACAGTGCTTGCCACATTTAGGTAAATGAAGGCTATAAAGCACAGCCTCTCAAATGTGATAAAATGAATATCCTTTATACTTAATAATGAATATATTTAACATATTTATATATTTCTGTGTATTATGAAAAAAAGACAAATTTACATATATAATTCCTTTTCACAATCTTCTGCTTCCCCTTCTTGCCAAAACTAAACTATTTTTAAAACTGATAAACCATGTGTAAAAAAATCTTGTATCAAATATGTTGTATAGTTTTTTTTTTATATGGACACAAAACAGAGTATTTATATTGTTGCAGATTTTAGGAGCATTGGGAACAGAAAATAATAGGCCAAGTTCAGCAGCACAATGTGTTGCTTACATTGCTGTTGCTGAATTACCCGTAGATCAGTGGACCGAATTAATTCCATTATTAGTCAATAATATTGTCAACCCGTCCAGTACCGAAATGATGAAAGAAGCCACTTTAGAGTCCATTGGATATATCTGTCAGGAAATTGAAAGTGAGGTTCTGGTACAACAATCAAACGAAATTCTTACAGCTATCATTCACGGTATGAAGGGTTCAAGTACCTCGAATCACGTTCGATTGGCGGCTACAAGCGCTTTGTACAATTCTCTGGAATTCACCAAAGGAAATTTCGAGAAAGAGGTTGGTGTTTGATATGTTATTGACGATAGATCTGTTTGATAAGAGACTGTATAATATTTTAATTCTGTATACAGTCAGAACGAAATTTCATAATGGAAGTAGTATGCGAAGCCACACAGTCAAGCAACACCCAAATCAGAGTAGCTGCACTGCAATGTCTTGTGAAAATAATGTCATTATACTATCAATACATGGAACCATATATGGCTCCAGCACTGTTTCCTGTAAGTACATTTAATAAAAATTTAAAGATATATCATTAACATACACGACTTATGCTTTCACGCTTATATAAATAACATTGATTGTTATTTTATATAAAAGTCGTTAAAAATTTTTATTACAGATTACTTTAGAGGCCATGAAATCCGATATTGATGAAGTAGCACTTCAGGGAATTGAATTTTGGTCGAACGTATCTGATGAGGAGGTTGATTTGTCGATGGAAGAAGGAGAAGCATCGGAAGGAGGTCGTGTTCCAGCAAAAGTATCGCGACATTATGCTAAAGGAGCTTTACAATATTTGGTACCAGTTTTGATGAAAAAACTGACAAAACAAGAAGAATACGATGATGAGGATGATTGGAACCCGTCAAAAGCTGCTGGAGTATGTTTAATGTTGTTGTCCTCTTGCTGCGAAGAAGCCATTGTTCCATACGTTCTTCCTTTCGTCAATGAAAATATAAAAAACAGCGACTGGAGATACAGAGATGCGGCGCTAATGGCGTTTGGCTCGATATTGGGTGGTCTGGAACCCGCCACATTGAAACCGCTGGTAGAGCAAGCCATGCCCACTTTAATCGAACTTATGTACGACAATAGCGTCGTTGTACGTGACACTGCTGCATGGACATTTGGCCGTATATGCGAGATGATCCCAGACGCCGCGATCAATGAGACCTATTTGAAACCACTTTTGGAATCTTTGGTGAACGGCTTAAAAGCAGAACCGCGTGTTGCTGCTAATGTGTGCTGGGCGTTTACGGGATTAGCAGAGGCAAGTTATGAATCTGCGGAAGCAGGTGAAGATGGTAATCAGCCAGAGACGTATTGTATGTCACAGTACTTCGATTTTATCGTTCAACGACTCCTAGAAACTACAGATCGGCCGGATGGTGCACAAGCGAATCTGAGATCCGCTGCTTACGAGGCTCTGATGGAATTGGTGAAGAACTCACCGCGTGACTGTTACGTGACCGTGCAAAAAACCACGATGGTAATACTCGACCGCTTGCAACAGGTGTTACAAATGGAGTCTCACATACAGAGCCACATCGATCGTGCTCAGTACAATGATCTACAATCGTTACTCTGTGCAACACTGCAGTCCGTATTGCGTAAGGTGACAACAGAAGATGCTCCGCGAATATCTGACGTAATAATGACTGCTCTGCTGGCCATGTTCAGTTCGAATTCCTGTAAATCGGGCGGTGTACAGGAAGATGCGCTTATGGCCGTCTCGACCCTCGTTGAAGTTTTAGGAGAAGGCTTTTTAAAATACATGGAAGCGTTCAAGCCATATCTTTGTCTTGGTCTGAAGAATCATGCCGAGTATCAGGTCTGTTGTGCAGCAGTTGGCCTTACCGGTGATATCTGTCGAGCGCTCAAGAGTGAGATGTTACCTTACTGTGACGAAATCATGACGTTGTTGCTCGAGAATTTGGGTAACAACGCAGTTCATCGTTCAGTCAAGCCGCAAATCTTCTCAGCCTTTGGTGATATCGCTATGAGCATTGGACCGGAATTTAAGAAGTATCTCGAAGTCGTATTACAGACACTTATTCAGGCGTCGCAGGCTAACGTCGACAGGACTGACTACGACATGATCGATTACTTGAACGAACTACGCGAAGGTGTACTCGAGGCTTACACCGGAATAGTTCAAGGTCTTCGCGGAGATGGGAATAACGGTCCGGATGCCGCCATTGGTCTTATCGAGCCTCACGTGCCGTTTATCATACAATTTATTACCTCGATAGCACAAGACCGCGAACACTCTGAAGGCAACGTGTCAGCCGCGTTGGGTCTCTTAGGCGATCTCGTCATGGTATTCGGAGCCAAACTGTTGCCTATGGTGGAAAGCGACCCGCTCAACGACTTGCTGGCTAAAGGAAGGAAGTCCCGCACTCACAAAACTAAACAACTTGCAAGCTGGGCTGCAAAAGAAATTCGAAAGCTCAAGAACAACGCAGCTAACGCAACGTCTAGTTGGTGAGTACTCTGTTATTTTCATTATTTTTTATCTCAAGCATTGTGCCTACTTGGAGCGCGATTTTGATTTTCTTTTACGCCAATTCATATTCCTCAGTTTGTTCATTCGAGTGCCATAGTGACGAGGTTCAACTTCGTTATTTTCGTTCACACGTTTCCGCGCTCCGTCTTTGTCATTAGATTACTGATATTGCGTATATCGTTCAGTATTACAAAGTTTAACGGTGAGCTTTTTGTTGCGAATGAGAAGTAGTTAGGAGATAGGACTGTAGAGAGGAAAGAGAAGGAGGAGGGCGGAAGAGAGAGAAAAAAATTTCGTGAGCGTACTCAAGGGCATTGAGGAATCGCTTCAATGCCGATAGGAATTCCCGTTATCTTTCGTCGTAGCATTATTTTTTCGTCTTCTCGGACTTTCTACGTACACGATTCGGATAACACCTGCCCGAAGCCCCCCTCCCCCAAAATAAAGAAAGAGCACCGATGAGCGACGGTGACTGATACTTGGCTCGCTTTTGTTGTTTACAGATCACCCCACGGTTGTACTGTCGTGCAATTTGATTTGACTAGAAAGCTATCAAACACAATACAAAAACAACAAGATTGGATGGTGCAAATGCGAGTTGATGGATGTGCGTGAGTTCCGAAGCGATGATGACGAGATGATGGAGTGATGAGTCTGCACGTGTCCTTATCTGGCGACGGTATTTTATCGATATAATATCGACGTCGAGCGCAGCCTATATGATCCCAGAGAAAGGGATTTTAGCGAGAAAGCGAGAGCGAGAGAAAGCGAGAATGAAAGAGAGAGTGTGTGTGAGAGAGAGAGAGAGAGAAAGAGAAAGTGCGAAAGAGCGCGCGCGCGAGACAAAGAGAGAACAAAAAAAGTTTTTAAAAGTACCTGTCTGCCGGATGCTGACAACGGATGATGAGGAAGAATGCAAGTGGATGTTGCCGATGAATGAATCAAGGTCGAAGCGAGAAGTCTGCCTGCCAAGATGATACGGGTTATGTCTGGTACAAAATGAGCCTGCGGCTTCTACCCGAATGACTGAGATTAAATCCCGAAACATGAGGAGAGCTTTGATGGACAATGAAGTTCTCAATGAGAGATATGTGCGGAAGAAGATGCGAGAGAGAATGAAGCGCCATAGCACGACAGAAACACCAAAAAAGTGGTTGAAATGAGAATAAGTGTGTGACTGAGGGAGAGCGCGAGAGCGAGAGACTCAGGGAGAAATTTTGAAAATAAAATGATAGTGATAGTATGATAGAGAAGTGTGATAGAGATAGAATGTATGAAAGATTTAATAAAATGTGTGTATGTGTGTCAAATAAGAGAGTTTTATTTCCGATGACTCGTTGACTCGTTGCAAAGCTCATGTCGAGCTTCTCAACGATGTGAATCGCGATTTATAGCTATCGATGCTTAGAGAATCATCGAATTTCTGCGCGTATGAAAGAGTAGTAGCTTTCCCATGCAGCGAGATGAAGCATGAATGAGCGAGAGAGAGAAAGAGAGACTGAGCTCGAAAGATCGGGAAAAAATTACCGAACTTAAATGAATGATTCTTGGCCCGATCGTGCTGCGCGAGAATCCGCGTGTATCTGTTGTAGTAGTATGAGCTGTGTACGTTACTTATCCTCCGTATGTGAATGTCTGTTGCTATATCATTAAAGTTAATATTTTGCTGGCACAAATGATTTAAGTTGTACCGAAGTCCTCATCCGGTCTGAATGTCCATAGGAGCAAATGATTCCGAATGATGCTCAAAACCAATTTCCTCGAAGAATTCTTCAAACACCTCCTTCCTATCCTTACACACCCTGTTGATATTACGTATGCATCTCTTCTATAAAGTAGTCAGTCTCGGATACTTGGCGCGATCACGGTATTCACGAGTGGCGCCCACAGACGAGGAGCTTCTCGCACTGCCATTTGGAACAACGCTGCACGGCTTGTTCAGACATTTTTTAAAGCTCTCGTTTCTTCCTTCCCTATTCGTGAGATAGATAGATGTCTGGGTCACTCGAGGTCTGTGCTCTGGATGAAATCGTCTTCCTTGGCCGGGTGATAGCGCTATCAGAGACGCTCATCGTTTATCTTTTTACACGATGAGAAAATGTCTTCGCGCATTTCCGGGAGAAGATACCGTGATCGTGTCTAAAGGAACCGAAGTTTGTCTGACGGGTATACGAGTGACATAGCCTAGTGTCGTAATCTGGAGAGAAGTTGCGCGTCCAGTAAGTATTTTTTTTCTTCGAAACGGGATTTATTGTTATCGGTCGCGACCAAACCGCGATTTTGCGTGAGTTCCTCCACGTTCGACCGGGCTGTCCCGAGTATTCCCCGTATCTCTACCTCCGCTTAAACTGCGTTTTTGATGACGAGTAGTCCGTGCTGATCGCAAGCCGTTCCACAAAGTCGCAAAGTTTCCTCGCGGGAGATCTTCTCTAAATCGCGAATGTTTTCGATGTTTTACTTGCAATAACGCGATATGGAATTACGTCACGTCGTCGTCGAGAAACGCGTTTGTGGTAGTGCCATGCATTCCAAATATTTTGCCAATGAAAACGCCGGTTCCTTTTTCGTAACCTTTTTTTTTAGATAATTATTTGTTGTGCATACTCTCTCACAATCAAACTTACACATCTGTCTCTTATCGAAATACGAGAGAAAGAGTGATGCAATGTAATGTAATCTCTTCTCTCGAGTCTCTGAAGCTTCTTAAAACTCGATAAACGCGGGGCAATCTTGTTTTGACAATCGGAAACGCGTTATCAGAAATTCTATTGGCATGTTCGATGAATGAGGTCAAACAAATGTAACACGATTATATTGTATTACTCGTGCTTGCATTTCTGAAAACTTAATTGCGTCCACAAGATCGATGCAAAACGCGCAAATGTTTAAACAATTTTTATTTACATTTATATTGTTTAGTTCGAATCTTATGACATTTATTATGCTATCTCGCATAAATGTTGCCACGATATTTCTGAGTTGTTACGAAGAAATATTTTAGATACCTACCTACCTACCTACTGTACGAACAAATCGCAGAAAGATAGATGTTTTTACTTGCATTATTTGTTTAAGTGATACATATGTATGTCACTTTAGCGTGTATATTTGCCAGAGATACAGCAGCGATTTGATAGTAGTGATAACGATGCACATCTTCGGTAAAGCGTAGCATTACTAAATTTTATAAATAAGCAAGTATAAAAAGCAATTATCTGTCGAGATGAAACTCAGTTTTATCTATCGAGATAATATCAAAGATTAATATAATGTAAGATATAGATGAATGTATTAAAACTAGTCTAAGAAAAGACTAAGCTATTTTTCTAATACAAAAGTTCCACAAATTATAAGGTAAAACTATACGCAAAGACAGTAAAATGTTTTGATCTTGTGGCAATATTTATTTGAGAATTTTCTTACGTATTTAGTGATAATATGCTATTTCTCATCAAATATGATCGATAAAACATTTTTAATATCTATCGATTATTCTTTTTTAACGAATTAATAAAGAGCATAATATAGTAAGAATAAACTAAATTAGTAATCAAATCGACGAAACTAAATTTATCGGAAAAAAATCCAATTTATCAAATGACTCATGTACGTGTGAATTCAATCGGTAATAGTAATTTGTGTATATGCATGGCTACCATTAATTAAATTATTTTAAAAAATAAAAAGTACGGTCTAAGATAAGAATCGGACGCAGTTGTTGATGCGCTACAACTACTTTTTATTATTAATTTTTTGAAGACTAACATAAACAACAACAAAACAGATATTTCGACTCTTCTTTCTTAGTAAAGGCACTGAAGAAGTATTTCTAGAATTAATCAAGTAATTAGTGCACTGACAACTGCGCTCGCTTTTTATTGATCTTACTTTTTTCTACTTAGTTCACAGCCACTTTCTTTTAGTATTAATTATTTTTTCTGTTATTTTTTTACACTTTTGTTGCGAATCAATTATTCTGTTGTCCAAACGCGATGCCCCTCTCCTCCCACACGTCGAAATTACAAGAAATCATTTTGATAACTCGTTTTAGCATGGTTATCAACGACGGCGGTTAGTGTAAGTAGCGTTCGATGTCCCTCGACTACGATGGTCTCGGTGAAGAGGCACGAGTATTCTTGTTTTTTACATTCCACATAGCAGAGATTAAGTGATATGACAGGTGATAGCGAGAGAAAGAGAGAAAGAGAATGAAAGAACGAAAGAGAGAGAGAGAGAGAGAGAGAGAAAGAATGAAGAATGAGATTGAAAGTTGAAAGTGCCATGACGGAGAGGACAGCGGTGCGCGTCTTTTCATATCTTGCAAGATACTCGATGACTCACCTGCTCTTCTCATTCAAAATCGAGTTTTTTCTATTTCTATACGTGACGATCGTCGGAATTCGCAACGCAATTTCCGAGTTTGGTGCTGAAATCGATCAACTTTTACAAATACACTTTTTTACAAATATATTATTATATTAAATGCTCTTAACCCAAGCAGTAAACTGAAAATTAGTTAAGTTCATTATCTACCTTCTTGAATTGGAAATGAAATAGGATGATCAAACATAAATAAACAACATCTTAAATATATGTATAGATTGTAATAATATATAAAATTATCAATTTCTGATTAGTTGTTGAGAATTGACCGCGATTAATAAAACTTAAGAATTGATCGCACTTCTAATTCAATTTTACTAAATGCGATTAATTGTCAACTGATAAATAATATCAACAATTTTATGTAAAGCACAGATACATTTATTCGCGGCGAGCGCGTTATGCTATCGATATAAAACATTTTGTAAACATATATGTATACACACACATATATATATATATATATGTATTTACAAAAGGTTAGCATTGATTGTTATTGAATTGATGATTATAGAGATTTTATTATTAGGAAGTCATTTATATTAACAAAAATTTCATTATTTTGTAAGTTGCTATTTTTTATTATTTTATATCTGATTTATATACAATTTATGCTAAAAAAAGATTAATGTTCTAAGTTGTAAAATTATATGTGAGTTGTATAATTTAAAAAATATCAGAACATATTTTTTTAATTAAATATTTGTGAGAAAAACATTATCGATTGTTGTTTCTCCGAAAGAGTTCATTGAATTAAAACTATTATCACACAATGTAATTATGATATTAACCTTATATTTTTATTCGCTTATCGAAAACTTTTTTAATTTTTAAAAGGATCATCTTAGTGCCAGCACGAAATCGCGGCGAATTACGTCGCTAGAATTATTGGGAAAAGAAGAGAAAGAGAAAACCAGGTGTAAAGAGCGAAGTGTGGAAGTGTTTGCGAATGGATAAACAAAAAAAGTTCGCAATGCAAGAAAAAGATAAAGAGAGAAAGAAAGTGTGACAAAAATTAAAAAAAAAAAAAAAAAAGAATATAAAAATACAAAAAAGAAGAAATAATAGATATATATGTGACTGTGATTTTTGGAGAGAGACTCTCGTGTGCGAGGGATCGACGTTCTGTCCTGAAGGGAGCACGGTTCTCGCGACATTCACGCGATCCTCTCGTCGATCTCAGGAACAAGACTCTGGTATGACGATCTTGATCCAGCATATCGTACGATCGGCACTCTTTTTTCCTTTTCGTCTACCTCGACAATCTGATCGAGTTTTGAAACGCACACGTCGGGATCGTCGCCAGAGGAAATTTCGTTCGCGAATACCGTGCTTCGTCAGGTTGGCTTCGTAACGAGTATCGACGCGTCCTCGTCGGACGAATAAATCCTTACTCTATTACGTAGATTTCATGTTTCTCTTAATCCTAAAAAACCAAAGGCCTTACACTCCTATTAGCAGAACTCCGAAAGATTCTAGATTCGGAATCTAGATTATCGTGTATTCCAAAAATTGTGCATGCCAAAGAAAGCTCGAAGTGATCGACACTCATGTCTCGCGCCATAGAAAATTTAATAGAAGACGTGTGTTGTAGTTTGACGCGAAATGTCATCGTACTCTGATTCGTACTGCTGTGCGGATTCGCAGTTTATCGGAGAAAACTTTCGCGCGTTTCTACAAGCACGTTTCTTGCAGCTCGAATTTTTCGCCGTAACGACATCCTCGCGACGGCGGTCTCGCGAGGAAGCGACGTGAGACGTCCTTGTAGCTGAGAATTCTCGGTGCGTGACGACGGGGACTTCTCGCCGGCACGCGAAGCCAGCCTGGGGGAAAAACTCATACTAGCACGACAAAACGACTTGTCTTGTCGAACTAATTAGTTGTTTAGCCTTTTCATCGTCGAGACTCCTAGAGTGCGTGCGATGCTTAGCAGAGCGAACGTACGTGATGAGAGCGTATTTTAGTAATATTTAAAGAGTCGTGTGTGCATTACGCTGTATCAGTGATGATGTGCGCTGTGAAGTAAGTTTACTACGTAAGGATGCGTAAGTGATGACTGTGGAGGAGCGGATCGGGGAGAGAAGATGTTGATGATGATGCTGATATGGATGTTAATATGTTGATGTTGATGTTGATTCTGAGAGTGATGATAAAGTGATAAGGATGCCGGTGATAATGTGGTTGGCTCGTGATTCGTCGTGAATCGCGGCGTCACGTTCGAGAAGAGAGAACGGATCGTCGAGATGTGTAGAGAAAACAAGAGGAAGGCGAAGCAAATGTGTAAAAGTAAAATATAAATTTTGTATCGCGGGGCGGACCGGATCGCGCCGCTCGGTCGGTTTGCGGGATCGATAGAAAGTGACCCTGGAAGTGACCTGTATATTCTTACGAAACTATAATCTTTAACCCTAGCACACTGACATAAACATATTTTTGGAACATGAAAATTATAATCGAATATATCTAAAAAAAAAAAAAAAAGAAACGATGCCAAAGATTGCCTTTGTATTTTGACATAATTATCAAAGCAGTCACGTATTTTTTAATTTAAAGTAAAAGATATTTTTGACAGAAGACTTTCTTAGATGTTAGAGGATCCAAAAAAAAAAATAAAATAAAATAAAAAATAAGAAATAAAAAAAAACGGAGTTGCCTTGCAGTTGCAGCATCGCTGTTTTTCGAAGTTTCCAGGTGATCCCGCGGATTCGCGGCGGCATACGCGATTCGTTGCCCGCCTGCGGTGTCCTTGTACGTACGAGACAATATTTTCGATAATATTTTTTAACGATCGAGTCGCGAAACACGAGCCCAACGTGTAAATCTGTTGTCCGATGCGTTTGACTGCGTTTTTTTTTTTTTTTTTTTTGTAACTCGGATCTCTTGCTTCCGCGAAATTGTCGAGATACGGAAATCGTCTCGTTAAAAATGTTCCTCGCCGAGATTCCCTGCGGTGATTCCCGATAGACGCCACCGTCGCGACGAAAAAAAGTGGGCGAACTAATTATAAGTGGAAGAAGAAAAAAATAAAATAAAAACCAAAAAAAGTGCTGCGTGCATGGGATGACGTCTGGTGCGCTGCGCGCGAGAGAGTGCCGAAATATAATTATAATTGACGCGTGGGAAGAAAATGTGTCTCTGCGCGACCTATATATGCGTGGGTGAAGCGAGAGGAAAAAAATAAAGAGGACGAGAGATGCTGTGAACGAACGTCCGCCTGTGTCGCTCGTTGTGCTCCACCCTCTCCTCCGAGTAACGTCCTGACACTCGATCCGCCGATCTCGGTAGGATAAGGCCACTTTGTGCCACGATAAGAGACCGCTAATAGGCTCTTATCAGTACGAGCAGCAATTACGGCCTACTCTCACGATGTGAGGGCCACTTGAATCACCGATCTTCGATGAACCCTCGCAGATCGGACGTAATCATCGACACTTGCTCAACTCGAAGTCGTATTTTTTGTTGCGCCTGTGATCGGTATCGAGCCAAGGGAATAGCATCAAATTTACCGTCAAAAAAAAAAAAAAAATTGACGGATGATCAATCCAAGAGGAGGAATTACGCTATTTCGAGAAATGTGATGTCACAGAAGAAATTTTTATTTTGTATATTCGAGAAAACTTACGAGAGATGATCAGATTTAACAGTACGTGCGTACATTTGTGATCAATCTCGGCTGCCATGTTGAGAAAGAAAAAAAAAATAAACGTTATTTATTGAAATACGTATAAACAAAAAAGTCGCAAAAGTTTTGCGATGACGTGGCAGTCGAGATATGAAGAACATTTTTTTATTGCAATTAGATATCGGATTAAAACAGTCCCAGAGCCAAAATTCTACGCACAAAATGTGACTAATTACAAGATCCACCAAGATCTCAAACTGTACGGAACATTTGCTCGGGATCCATTCCATTTAAAATTTCGGAAATCCCGAAATTTGAACTAAAGAGCCAAGTAATTGAAGACGATGCGAAACATCATTACGTATTTCAAAATATGACATTTAAAATTAATTTGCCACAACATATTTCAAAATATGAATTTTAAAATTAAGTTTGAGAAAATTAGATTTTAAAATTCATATACAATCTATAGTTTAGAAATTGAGAGAGATAATGTAACGGAATAATTACACACACTACCTCGTCTAATTTTTGAATTCGTGCAAATAAAATCGTTATCTGCCTCATCTGAAAGATCTCACTGAAAAGATATCAAAATCAATTAATTAATGCCTTAAGCGATCAATGATCTCTCGACGCGTTTATTTGTACGTATTCGAAGATTATTCAAAGAAAAAAGATTTATCTAAAATTAGTTTATGAGATGTATCCTGTAGTCTTCACTTGCTTCTTTAATCCGTAAGTTCCGCTCTCGAAGATCGCGATGAACTAATTCAAAATAGGAGAGGGTGCGGCATGTTCACGCGGTGCGAGAAAGCGCACTGCGTTCATCATTTTATTTCTATTTGGTTCGAATCAGTCGTGTGATGCTTGCGAGGATTGTGTTTCCTGTGGAAGTTTACAATTGACAACGACAATGTGACTTCGGCTACATCGCTTATACGTGAGTGCCAGAGCGATCGTGGAGTGACTGAAGGACGATTCTTCTGGAAGTGTATCTAGCGTATAATTGGTCACATTAATGGTTGCTCGATTATATGATCCAAGATCCCTGCGACATACACAACACACACACACACACATACATATGAAAAAAAAATCGTGGCGCACAATCGATCGAAATTTTTCGCAAAGACGTTTTCTTTCTGCGCCAGCGCGTCCTTGATGCATCACGTGCGTCGTGCACGTTGCATCGCACAGGATCAATTCGTTTGCATATCACTTTAAAACATTAATGTGGCTGATCGTACCGATGAGTGCGAGAGACAAGATTATACGAATCGCCAAGCGACAGTGCCATACAATATCGAGTCATTTCGACTGCTGTTTTCCTCTCATTGTTTGATTTGACTTTCTTCGGAGACGCGAATCGCGAAAATGTGCACGTGAGAAAGAGAACGTGTTCGCGTCTCTAGTTCGAGACGTTATGCGCGTGAAACAAACGAAATTCAATCGGCGAAAATTGCTTCCTGTTTTTCTTTCATGATTTTTTTTTCTCTTTATCTCACACAAGACATAAAAAGATGACCCGAAAATAAATTCTGTTTGAAATCTGTACACACGTAGTGATGCCATTATTACCAGTCGTCGCTCAAATACATCAACGCCACTACAAACTCTTCTTGAAACATTTATATTTTGTTAATATAACCATGTCTTATGTCTTTTGTTCAAGAATATAATTATTATTGTAGTTGTTTTTTTTTTTTTAATTTTATCTGTTTGTGTGTTTTCTAAACGTTTATGTAGATTTTATTTCCTATATATTTGTTCGTATACAGAGAAAATGTGATGCAATTGTGCGATATGGATATTTAATTATGAAATAAACACTCATCGAGTAACACTCTGATGAGTGTTTATTTCATAATTAAATATCCATATCGCACAATTGAACTTTGAAACGATAATAATCTTATCTAATTTGGTGGGGAAGGGGACGAAGAGGGTATCAGATCGTTGCATTGTGCGCCCGTAACACGGCGTATGTCAGCGTTATTCTTAATCCTTTCTAAGCACCTTTAACCCAATTGAATTAAAGGTACACCTCGTGACACACTCGTTTGTCACATTTCCGATATCTTCGTTCGGTTAGTGCCAAGCGAGCGTGTGAAAATGTTTTTTTGAGAAATAAGAAAGTTAAACAATTCAAAGTAATAAAATTATGCGTGATCGCGGCACTTGCTGCATTGATTAAGTTATACTTTGACTAACATTTATAATCGTCTTTCACGCAAATTAATCAACTTGTGATTTTTTCGCATACTATCGCATATTTTTATTAATGTATAAAGTTTTATAAAACTCGTAAAAAAAAAGTTCACAAAACACATTTACATGTTTCTCGTATTTGTCAGACAAAAACAGAAGAAGTGGAAAAGTTGGGACAAGAAAATTACAAATTCACATTTTCGATATACATCTTGGTAGAAATAATCTCGATATTTGCGAGAAAATCCCGTCGTCGGATTTGACAGTCAGAAGAATAGTCGAACTCACTGGTGTCTTTTGGGCCGTGTCCTGTTAGTAGAAATCGAAGCACGGCGAATCGCCGTCGACGCCGAAATCGTTGAAGTGCGTGGTGCACTTTTGAATCCACACACACACACACGAGAGACGTCACTCTCGCACTTTTATTACGGAGGGAAACAAGCATGCGATCGGTCGAGTCGACCACGGATGGAGGCTAATGCACGTCACGTGACGCTACCTTTGTAAGGTATCATCTGGATTCTGGTGAACGTGGGGAACGAGGTCGGGAAAGTTCACCGAAATGGAGCGGCAGGATGATAACGGCTCGACGCGAAACGACAATGTCGCAGATGATGACGTAAGTATTAGATATACTTTACAAAGTCGATTTTTTTTAAAGATTTTCTGATCGTTCGATTGGCGATTATTCATAGAAGCGTAATTCAAAAAGATCGCGTTGTCTCTGCTCGTCAATTTTTGATTTTGTTTTAACTTACAAGACACAAAATAATGAGTACTTAATAAAAATTATAAATAGAAAAAAAAGAAACAGTGCGGGATAACTTTTTACGGTCACAAAAGCGCTACTAGTTTAGTATCGTAAACGCAGGAAGAGTCTTTTGATCTCGACGATCTTCTGCCGATCGTCGGCGAGTTCGGTCGTTATCAGAAGCAGCTGCTGTGGTTGGTTTGTCTGCCGGCGTGTCTGCCCTGTGGTTTTTGTGCTTTCAATCAGCTATTCATGGCGGACACTCCGCCTCATTGGTGCAAGGTGCCGGGTTTGGAGAATCTGGACGCCGATCGCAGAAGGCGCCTTGCTATTCCTGCGAGTCAGGTGCAGTCGATAACATGCAAGAGAACCCACGTTGCTGCTTTTTTTTTTTTTTTTTTTTTTTTTTTTTATCTTTGGCTCGTTAATCAATATTTATTTATTCTGTATAATTTTAGCGCTAAATCTTAAGAGTAAAAGTTACTGTTTTACTAGTACACGTCAATCTTCTTAATTGAACGCTATCTTATCTCCTCAGGATTTGTTTTTTCTCTGTATACATGCGTCACACGTGTGCGTATGCTATTTGCAACTCAAATTATCCAGTTACTCGTAAAACCTTGTACGCATTTGTAAAAAACTTATAGTTACTTGTAAAAACTCGTGTGAAAATTGTAGCACACGCGCGATTTTATATAATATGTTAATTATCCGCTCGGTTAACGAGTAGTACCTATAAAACCTGTCGTTCAAGCGATCGGACGTATATTCGTTAGGATCGATCCCGCCTTACAGCTCGTAGAAGCGTAGCGAATGCATTATTCATGCGACATTATGCATGACGCTAAAAGATGTAATGTGAATGCAGAATGACAACGAGACGTACAGCCAATGCACGCGATACGACATCGACTGGACGAAGACGACGATAGAAAATTACTCCGTCGTGACGACGTATCCGCCCGAGTCCAACGTGTCGTGGTCCATCGTCCCTTGCGACCACGGCTGGGAATACGATACCTCGGAAGTGACGTCGTCTGTCGTCATTGATGTACGTTTCATGTGAAATTACGAAACAATTAATATGTTTTGTGGAATTTGAATTTATTAGTAGTTCTCGCGCGCTTCCTCCTGTGTGTTACAGTTCGATCTCGTGTGCGATCGCGCGATTTATCCAACTATCGGCCTGGTGGCCCTTAACACAGGAGGTCCTATAGGAGTGTATCTTTTCGGTACATTAAATGACAGGTAAATTAGATCGAAATTTTATTATTTCTTAAATGCTTTCTTTTTATATTTATATTATTGATATCTTTCACTGCAAATCACGGTGATGTTGTCACGTTCTTTAGTGAAATTTTCCGTCACTGAAATTTTAATTGTTTCTATTTAAGAGAGTGTATTTTTTGTGTTTCAATTTATTTCGAATTATTATGTCGTATGTAAAAAAATCGATATGTCAAAAAAGTTAATCTTTATTTCGTGTTTAATTAAAAGAGTAATAAGCACGGTTACGTTTTTTTTCGCATAGAATCGGCCGAAGGTTATCCTTCTTTACATGTCTAGCGACATTAATAACCGGCAGTTTCCTGACATCATTGACGAACAGCTTTTGGAGTTGGGCCTCCACGCGCTTTATCGTCGGCTTGACGATACCAGCAATTTATCAAATACCTTTTATTATCTGTGAGCATTTTTTATTTGATTTAAAATACATTCGCACTCTGGTACTTTGATAAAAATTATTGCGTTAATATAAAAAAAAAAAAAGATTTTTTATTTTAGCTTGCGCGAAGATTTCTGTTACACATGTGTTTATATTTGTTAGCAGAATTTTTTTTTTAATCGATAATTCTCTTAATTTTTATTATAGCTTTGGAACTGGTAGGCCCGAACTATCGCTCGTTCGTCACGGTTATGACATGTACCTTTTACACTATGGGCCTCTGCATGCTAGCAGGCGTCACCTATTTAATACGTGATTGGCGAACTCTCGCCCTAACGACAAGCGCGCCTTTTCTCATTTATTTCCTTTATTGGTGGTGAGTGGCTTGTGACATAGGACATGTGTGTATCTCTTGTGACATAACAAGATGTTTTGAAATTTTAAGTTTTGTTTTAATACATAACGTAACATAAAACGTGTGGGAAAAAAACGTGTGTCGGCGATTGTGTTTGTAGGTACTTGCCGGAATCGCCACGATGGTTGTTGGCGAAAGGCCGTCTAAGTGAGGCGAATAAAATTCTCGAGACTCTAGCTCGGGTGAACGGCAAGGAACTTCCGGCTTCTTTCACACAGAAGCTTCGTCAACGCATGATGATGACGAGAACAAAGAGCGAAGAAGAAAGATTGCGATCCGGTCCTGGTGTTCTTGCGCTTTTTAAAACACCGAATATGCGTCTCAAGACGTGCTTGATTACATTGAACTGGTAAACACAAAGCATTATCAGTTGTATCAATCACACCGTACGTTTTTTTTTTTTTGTCATCATCTTTTATACAACATAATGTGACAGATATACGAAGTTTTATAATCAGCGAATTTTATTGACATACTGCTTGCAAACATCTAACTTGTTTGATTTTTCTTTTTATAGTATGTAAATTTTATTTACGATCAGGTTCGCCAACAATATGGTATACGTCGGTCTTTCTTATTACGGACCGGCTCTAGGAAACGAAGAACATTTGAGTTTCCTGTTTTCCTCGCTCGCCGAGATTCCCAGTTACATGGCTTGTTGGGTTGTAATGGATCGATGGGGCCGCCGATGGCCGCTCTGTTTGTGCATGGTTGTGGCCGGAGTGTCGTGCATCGCCACGGTGCTGTTGTCGTCCGGTACGCGCCGCTAGTCAATTAGTTAATGGCTTGATTAATTAACGAGAGTAGCAAGACAACCAGTGAGTTGCGTAAAGTGCCAATATTGCTTGAGAGCAGTAACTGAGTTAGTTAAATACACGAAGATGTATATATATAATAACTGAAAGAAAAAATCTTTCTTATCTATCTTATCTCTCTGATATACGTTTTTTAATTTAAGATGCTGTTCTGGAGACCTTGATACTGTTTCTGATATCAAAGTCCGCAATATCGGCTTCCTTTCTCATTATTTACCCCTTCGCTGGGGAACTTTACCCCACACAGCTTCGCGGAATTGCTATCGGTTTCTCCGCGTACGTAAGCGGCCTCGGTCTCATCATTATACCCTTCGTGACGTATCTCGTGAGTCTAAACTGTTTGTTATACTTCGATAATAATCGTGAAAAAAATGCGCTAACACAGCGAAGTGAATATTTAACTAGAGTAAACAATGATAATTGCGAACCATGGTTTTTAGGGAAAAGAAAACCTCGTGTTGCCTTTAGTCATTCTGGGCGCGATCTCGGTAATTGGTGGCTTGTCCGGGTTGCGATTGCCGGAGACACTTCATCACCGTTTGCCGCAGACGGTTGAGGAAGGCGAATTATTTGGAAAAGACTGGACGTGTGCTGATTGCATCCGCTGCGTGCCGAAAAAGTACGCATTAACAATAAATTATTACGTTGTCGAATTACATTTGAAAGCTTATTTCGATTTATCGTTCATGAAACTTTTGGAACTTCCTTTTTAATATATCAAGTTGTAGGAATAATTATTATAAAATAAAGATTCAAAACGTTTTAACAATGTTAAATTATATTTCTTACAAAAGTGACGTTTTTTTTTTTTTAACCGAAAAACTTTATTAAAATTTTTGTTCTTCAGACCGTCTTCAATCGCAACTTCTTATGAAGACTTATCGGTACGAGACAACGTCGAAATGCACGAAGTACCAGAAGGCCCGCTTCGCTCGTCACTTTTGGAAGAGCAGCAACGGCCGAGCACGGCGAGTGTTCGCCGTTTGGTTCGTCAGTCTAGCGTAATGGATACTCAACGCGCTTCCGACGGATCCATGAAGATGACGTATTGGTTTTAGTCTCGATCGCTTTAATCAGTTTTACCTTCTAGTCATATACAAGTCAAAAGTTTTTCTTTCTCAGTTCTTTCCATTTTATCCGCGCGCAATTTTAACTGTTTCTAATACTGAGACTAAAAACTCTAAAAATTAACTAACATATATTTCTGTATCTACATAATATTATTTATGTACATAAGTGAAGAAGTGATTCTGTTAAATAAACTATTTTAGTAAAAAAAAAAAAAAAAAAACACATTGGGAGTGTGTGTGTAAAATATTCATTATTAACATCGTCATAATATCTTGCGGTGATATGTGGTGGGAATAAGAAAAGAAAACCGCTAAATACCGCTAGACACTCTAAAATTCAATTTCTACACGCTTTAACTCTGTTAGCTTATCAGGAATGAAAATCTAATCAAAGATAAAAAAATCAAGGATCGAAGTCCAATCACATTAAGCGATTATATCGCGTAAACATACATTACCTAAATGTTGCTAGAAGTGTATCTCACCAAATTTTTCTTGTCGAGAAAAAAATTCACACAATCGTTTCACCAGAAAAAAAAGGTTTCTAAACAGATAGAGAAGAGAAAACGAAACGAGTAGTTGTATTGACTTCGTATCTATACGACGCAGTTTATTCACATTCGGTATATAAAACACGAGGATAACGAGAAAGATGAGAAAGTGAGGGTATTCAGCTCCGAGTGCCTTCCTTTGTGCAGAGCCCGAGATCTTGTTATCGCGCTTGTCTATTTCCTGAACCGGCTCGTCCGTTTACAGACGAGTGGTTCTGTTGTAGCAGCTGTAAGCAGAAGAATCACTGTATGCGATTGCGACGCGTTCTATCGAGCACGAGTTTCGCGCGCGGCTCGATTTACCTCTCCAGAAGTCGCCGCTTTAGCTCGGGCGGATACGAGACGTAGATGTAGTGATCGGGCATGTCCTCGCTCGTGAGGGGCAGGTTTTCATCCCCGTGATCGCCCTTCCGTCTCTCCAACCTGCCCTCGCTGTGAACACTCGGGTCGTGCAACGGAGAAGTACTCGAGCGATCCGTGCTCCCGTTGTAATCCACGCTTCCGGCACCGTCCAGCTTGTCTTCGTCCGCGGTGCTGAGAATTCAGTACTTTTCTTAACGATGAGCGAAGCATGAAAAACAGTCTTCTTTTTTTACTCAAAAGATTTGTTTTTTTTTTTTTAAACTTTTACATATGTAGTTTGTAATGCACAGTGTCGTTAGTTTTAGTTTGCGACAATTTTTTTCACACGTACTTGAAGCAGACCCAAATAATGTAATAACACGCGTAGATCGACGAGAACAGCAACAGCATGAAAATGGTCAGCAGGTACCAGGGAGTGTGGCGCTGCGGCCTCTTCGTGTCTTCCCAGTATTTGTCGCAGCTGAGATACCAGCAGATCGCGCGATTCAGTTCTCCTGCGGGCACGAATCGCGACCGATAAGAGAGAGAGAGAGAGAAAAAAAACGCGTAAACGCAACCGCGTGTATGATGTGTAATCGCTTACCTTCGATCTCTTGAAAATCCCGAACAGAAAGATTGGCGAGCAGTCCTGCGATGCAATCGCGCACGAGTATCTGTTGACAATCGCGTGACAATGTGATGGTTACGATGGTCGTTCGTACTCGAACACGGGCGTATATAATCAGCATGCATAATGGTATTTCCGAATAAGGGAATTTTATCGTTGAAACGTTTTGGACTCGAGAGCTAGCTTTGTGTAAAATTATCGACGGATAAAATAGACACAATGTCACACTATCGTTAACGTGTTGCATAGCTATTCTATGATACGTGCTTGTGCATGATGATGATGATAATATCGTTAGAAAACCTAAAAAAATAGTCGTATACAAAACAAAGTTTAGTTTTAACGAGATAATATCCATAGTTTTAGTGCGCCGTTACTTTACGACTCGTCGAAACTCACTTCACACTGAGTCTTCAGCTTCTGCAGCTCCTCCGGCTTGCAATTGGATTTGAGCTTCCTCAGATGCAATCCTCGTCGTCTCTGTTTCTTGTCGACGGCGGGCAAAGCCGCCTCCACCAAATTCTCGTCGTTCTCCTCGTCATCTTCGTCCTCCTCGTCCTCGTCCTCCTCGCAAGCGTTGCTCTTTGCATCCGGCCCAGCGATCTCGTTGTGATAAAACGATCTCGCTACCCTGTGATTGTGCATATCACTGCTGTCGTCGTGCTGATCGTCGCGACGGCAGTAACGCTGCAGATTCGTCACCGCGCCGCCGCCGGCGATGGCACACGACTTGTCCACAGGGTACATCCTGGCGAGGCCACGCGACTCGCATGGCACGACGGAAGTGCGTTTATGATGCTGCTTCTGCTGTTCGGTGTTTTCACGCCACACCTGGATATCGGTGTTAAGATGACCGCCATCCTCGTCCATCGAATTTTCGAAGTCGCGGTTGCCGAGCACATCGCAGCGCATGATATCGCAGTAATCTGCCAGGCATACCGCGTCCTCCGCCTGACACGTAAAAAGAATTTGTGTGTATGTGTGTGTGTGTGCGTGTGCGTGTGTCTATCTTGCAGTTAAGATTTTATACACGATTCCTCCAAATAAATTTTCGGCTCGCTAATGAATATTTAAAATAATTTATTCAAAGCTATATTTAGAGGTTGCGCGCTAGCTATCTGGAAAAAATGTTAAACGGCCAGCAAAACATGTTAAAAATACGAGAATATTTAGCAATGTAACTCTTTCTGTTCTGACTGTCTTAGTCATCATCAGATAAACCCATTTCTTAGAAAGAATCATTCCACTTTTCTAATTTCCGCCTTGAGCAAGACTTTTTTACGTGTTTTTTTACAAAGCGATCGGAGCGTCACGCGGCAAAACACATCTCGTTTCTAATTTATTAGAAGAAAACATCAACCGTTTTTCTGCAATCGGAAAACTAGGCGGCGAAGTTTTTAAGCGGGTCCGTGGACGACAATGCTCAAAAGTATAAAAGTCTTGAACTTTCAAAGATTGATTTACCGTATTAACATTGCTTTTGTGTCTGTT
This sequence comes from Pseudomyrmex flavicornis, assembly GCA_014825475.1. Taxonomy (NCBI): domain Eukaryota; kingdom Metazoa; phylum Arthropoda; class Insecta; order Hymenoptera; family Formicidae; genus Pseudomyrmex; species Pseudomyrmex flavicornis. The sequence goes on along the minus strand of QVNW01001374.1, from coordinate 28,055 downwards.
ATCGAAGTGAGCATCTAGATGTTTCTCCGCGTAAAAAGACTTGCCGCAGAGGCCGCAGGTCCATTGCGACGGCCTGTGCTGATGCTTCGCCTTTTGTTGCGGACGAAAAATATCTCGACTCTCGTGGAAGGGACATTCCAAAGGCAATTCTACTTGATACTTCTTTAGTATTGGTATCCATCTCTGAAATCCCGTGTTAACAGAGCTCAAAGTCTCATTAAATCTCATTCTTATTTCTACAACTTTATATAATCACGGTCGATTATGTTTTCTTACCTTGTGAACTATCCTTCTCACTACAGACGCTCGGTCGCGGGGGCATGATATTTTAAAAACACTGGGTCCCGGCCATGGAATCACAGATAAAAGCAACACAGCCAAAACCTGACGATAACGTAATGTTACACATTTTATCATCCCTTGAGCGTTTTGTTTTGTTTTGTTTTTTTTTATATTACAAACGATTGAGAAATAAAAACTCGAATCATCGATTTATCTTTTATGCTTTTGAGACATTACTTATGACATATTTTAATTAGAGACGCATTATGGATCGACCGTAAATGGCAGACGTCAAAGTGACGTACGAGATACCAACCTTACACGCTCCGTAACAACATGTACAAGCGAGGGGATGCTTTTCTTCAAACACGCAGACATAAGTGTGATACAAATCAATGAGAACGTCATCATTCGCGCGAACGTTAATATTTTCTTAATTATTTCCCATTCGTCACGCGTGTCACTTGTTTATATGATACGTGAGGTTTTCCGATTGAAGCAGCTCTGAATTCGCTCAATGAATCTCGCAAAAAAAAAAAAAAAAAATACCTAGCTACGAATACACAATAATTACCTCGAGGTGAAAAGGTTGGGTCTTCATTCATAGCCCAAATGCTCCGTGCGTGAGTGATCCGGTGCGATGATTATCTGCTTCGAGATGATCCTTCCCTATTGTAGACAGAAAGGGAGTCTTTTTCGTGTGAATAGTCGCCAGGGTGTACGCGGGTTGCAACGGGTGAGCACTGCAGAGTCCACGTCGACATGGCCGTCGCCTTTGGGCGCAGGTTTCAGGTATGTATAAGGGTGGTCTTTATTCGAGGCAGACAAACAAGTAGATGTAAACCTAATTGCGTTGACGTATAAATCAGTTTCTGTCTTCACAAAAGTTGTAGATAAATACTTCCCAATAAATACTTTTGAGATTATGGGTGAAGGACTATTGAAATATTATTTGAAATATGGAGCGATGTCTTGCAAGATGTGTAGGCAAAAACAATATTTAAAGTTAAATTTGTCTGAATATGTAATATATTTTAGTATTGTTTTATGTAGAATATATATATATTTATATATTGCAATATAATATGTTATATATTATACGTTATATATTGCAATGTAATTTGTTTATACATTGTCTGTGTATAAATTGATTTAAAAATAGCTTTTTAAACTACTTTAAAATACCTAATTTAAAAAATGACTGTATTAACACAAGTTTAAATTAATACGTAAAAATATATACGTACAAGTGGCGTACTTTAAATAAGAAATAAATTTTTCAAAATCACGTTTTGTATCTTTTGATACTGTTAAACATTCTCCATGAGACGATCCTGCTTTGGCAAGCGTCATCGGCGTCGGCGTCAATGAAGACGCGCCGACGCATTCGAGCTTCGTCGGGCTCGATGTGTCTAATGCGCAGAAATTGCGAAACTTTATAAAGATAATTTATACATAATAAAATTTGCGGTAGCTGTCTTGCACAATTACGTGTCTAAATTATTACAGTACATAAAGCTCATTAATTATTTTTATTACGTAAGAAAGTAAATACATTTGCATTATCGCGACCTATTGTGATAAGCGGTACACTTGTTGTTACACATGTTAAATACAACGCTAAGCGGCAAAAAACTAAAGATGTGACTGTTTGGCGCCTCTTCGTTCAATTTTAATCTCATTGAAAATAAAATTACATAAACCATAACACATAAAGCTCTATATGTACTTCTAAATATTGTATATTGTAAAACTTTATTAAAAAAAACTGTTCCACAAAAGGTCAATGTGCCTCGTCACATTATTGTAAAATATAATATATATATTTATACACTATTATTTGTACATTATTTATACATTAGTTATTGTAAAATATAAGACATTAGTATATAAACAAATTTCAAATATTTTACAATATCAGATCTTTGTAGGTGCATAAAAAAATTTTATAAGTACTTGTATTAAATATGTCACACTGAGAACCTGATAAATAAAACATTGTAAAAAAACAAAGGAAGGAAAAGATGCAATAATACAGTTTCCGTGGATAATATTCCCCTCAATATCTTCTCTATTAGATTGTATAATCTAGAGTAATCATTCGTGGAATAAGTAATTATGTGTCCGATGGCGTGCAGTGTCGCCGACACGTGTCAGTAGATAATAACTGGCTTATATTACAACATACATTTCGCTTTGTGAACTTTGCGCGTAGCACTGCCTCTTGATGTAGTGACTCTGCTGTTTTATAATTTTCAATAAAAAATTATTATTATTACGATGCAATCTAACACATTTGTAAATTTACATCATTTTTTCTTTATTCGCAAAAAATGCTTTGATGTGCACATGTGTGAATTTTATAGTAAAAACAAAACAATTTTTAAGCTACTTATTTGATTATGATCGATATTGATGACCGCATAAAATGCGGAAATAAAATATGTGATATTTGCGCGTCAAATTGTCGAATTAACTTGTAATAAGCGTCTCAACTCTTACGACGATAGTAATAAGATCGTTGATGATGTGTTTTTTAATTATTGTGGAACAATGACACTGCGCGCATGTTGGAGATAGATATCTTATCACTTGATTTTTTCATACACGATGCGCAGAGACAACTAACTAGAAAAACGAAGTTTATAAACTTAGAAAGAAGAAACATCGGTGTGATATATAAATAGAATATTAGCTAATTTCTTGTGTCTAATTAAAAATGTCTAAGTAAATCTATATTAAACTCGTATCATTTCTAATAAATTTTCTAATAAATTGTTTTCTTTTACAAGAGAACAACGCAAAAAGTATTTTTTTTAGAATAAAAACAAAGAAAGTATAATAAATTAAAAAACATGTTGATAATGCTTTACATCTTTTTATTTTAAGGTCATTTCTCGTTGATTTTCATATGCATTCTCGGCATTATCTATATCAATGGTGGGGAGAGACAGTATCTTCATGGTAGGGAGTCGAGAAACGATATCTTGCTTGAAGTTAAGCGGTTTGTTGAGAAACACTACAGTCTGCTTGTGAGTCTTGTAACATCAACAACGCAAGCATGGATATGGGCGTTTGAAAGTTCGACTTGACAGCAAGTAATCCAATTAACGGCGCAGCGAGTTTTCTCGCATCGAAATCCGCGAGTGTTTCTCGCGACAAAAGTTGATGCGCGAAAGTGTGAATTCGAAGAACTGCAATCTGACACATTCTACGACATTGCATTTTCTATCGTCGAAACTCCAAGGCCAGGAATATCTGAGCGTTATGAAATAGAGCCGTAACATCATCGAAGATCAATCTCGAACCTACGATTTACAAAGAAATAAACAAACGAGCGGTAAAGTCAATTATAATATGTACTGTTTTGCATCAATTGATCTGTATTTAAAATGTTTTTCTAAGATCAAAAAGAAACTGGGAAGATTACAACTCGTTCGTTGATACAGAGTCCACAAGTTGATCAAGTACGTTTTATCGATACGGAACACGTCAAACAGTGTGACAATGTGTTAAATACAAATATATCAAATTTAACAACTGACGACAACTAATGACGGAATTAGACGCGCGATATTTTTAGACCGAAAAGAGGAACGAATGTTCCTCTACGTGCGCGTGAATAGTTTAGTATATTGGTAAAACCGGTTTGAGTAAGAACGGGATGTGAAGAAGAGCTGTAGATGTTTTGAAAATCTTGATAGATATCCTTTACATACGCAATGTAAAGGTGATAATGTAAGTTTACATTTTTGACAGATAAAATGTCAAAACACGTACGGTACAAAGAACTCACATAACATGTATCGCAATATAAAGTTGATGTTTTATAGTTTAATACATGTTACCTTATAAAAAAAAAAAAAATAATAAGTAGAAAACATATTCTATATGAGACAGTCATGTATAAATTATAAATTTTGTTGTATCATTTTAATTATAAATTATAATTGATGATTTTAAGTTTGTCAAGAAAAGTAGAATTTTTTATAGTATAGTGCCTGATAATGTTGCCTTGTCATTTTGTTGTATCATTTTAATTATAATTTATAATTAAAATGATGCGCTTAAATATATAATATATATTTTACTTACTGATAAATTTACGTTTCACGAACTTTGAACGTCTTATATTGATTTACTGATTAAAGTATCGATTGTGCGTCGACGACGATAATTATTTATTGATTCTCTCAGAATGAATCAGCTTTATATGTTTTACTGAGCTGCTCGTGGTAACTCATTTGTCGCAGCAATCGCTGGATGCGCTCTTGACACCGATGCCTAGTTTATTGGTATAAGTACGTCAAGTCAATTTCAGAACACAAACAGAACAGAATATAAGAAACCGATGTTACAATTTATTGAAAATAAAAAATGTTACGTATTGGACACCCACGGCTGAATTCTTCCTAGCTCTACATTAATTGAATATCTACGTTCTATTTTTTTTTCTGTCAAAATTTGTAAATATCATATTTACTTAAAATATATTTGTTTGCATTCTTATACAATGTAAAAATGAAACATTTTAAATATAAAGATGTTTTCTACATTTACAGACATTATTAATCCGTTCAATTGATCGTCTGTAAATTAAAAGTGCTGTTGCTCAACGATGGCGACGTACGCGTTACGCAACATTCAGAAACTGAATCGATTTCTGGATGCTGGAAAAAAGACACTCGCTTCCACATTAAGATGCGCATCGACGATACCGCAAAACAGAATTAAAACGGGACCAAAAGGCGAGAAGATTATTTTATCTCCGTTTCCTGATATCTCCTATCCGGAAACCTTGTTACACGAGTTTGTTTGGAGCAACAGCGAGAATCATCCGAATCATATCGCCTTGGTAATATTCCGATAATTCAATTAATACCGTTATGCAAACTAAGTAAATTCAAAAGTAGATCATTTCTGATATTTCTCATAAAAATCTTTTTGTAAGACTGTAATTACTTAGTAAGCATGTACGTAGGCAAAAACTAGTTATTAATATTTTATGTAATTATGATAAGAATGGACTTAGCAAAAGATTATCAGTTTGATAAAATATCCGTTTTCTTTTTTCTTGTAGGAATGTGGCGTAAATGGCAAGAAGTACACGTACGCGCAAGGCAAAGACACGACAAGCTATATCGGCAGAAGTTTACGAAACATGGGACTTAAAACTAATGACGTGATAGCAATTATAGCACCTAATTTGCCAGACACAATTTTGGGCCTACTTGGGAGTTTATCGGGCGGATTTATCGTCACAACCATGAATCCTCTGTTTACGGCCGGTAAGAGAATTGTTTTTTCAAATGTGTTTCATATTTCATTCAATTTCATGCACGAAGTGTCCAGAGAATAAGCAGAAAAATATTAAGTGTGTATTATTTATTTTTACTAAAATCATGATGAAAATTTTCAGAGGAAATATCGAGGCAGATGTTGAAAGCCAATGTAAAAGCGATTATCACTTCGACTGTGATTGCACCCACTGCACTCGCTGCGATGAAAGCTTGTCTTCCACCCGGGACGCCTTTTATAGTAATTGACGACAAGACTGGTCCTATTCCAGAAGGTTCGATACCTTTTGACGTTAGTATATGCTGAGATTTTATAGTTTTTGAATACAATTATGAATTACAGCATCAGAAATAAGCGCACAATTTGATACATGAAGAATAAGGATGTGAAATGTTGACAGGATCTCATAACGCGAGGTAAATCACTGTCACCTGTAAAGATAGACGCGACCTGTGACGATGTAGCAGTTTTACCATTTTCAAGCGGTACAACAGGATTACCGAAAGGTGTGATGCTAACACATCGCAATCTAATATCCAATATAATGATGGCTCATTACAGTACTTTAGATTTTTTTCAGCCTACTTCAGGTACTTTCAACATTATCTACTATTAAATGTCATTAAATATTCTTATATATATATATGTTATTTCCATATTACTTCGTTTTTGTTCAGACACATTTCAAGAAGTAGTACCCTTACTATTGCCATTTTTCCACATTTATGGAATGAACTGTGTTCTATTTTCGCGCCTTCATTTTGGGTCAAAGATGGTCACTATTCCAAAATTCGTACCAGAAACGTTCCTCAATGTACTGGAAAAAAGTAAGGTAAGTTATTGCTCGCAATGTGCAAATAAAATATACGCTCTTTAGTATCAAGTGGGAGAAAAGATTATATAAAGTATGTAAAAAACACTGTTGAGTTAAAAGCCAACTATTGTTTATGCTAATGAAACATTTCGATATTTCTTAATGCGATCATCTACGTATGTGAACAAAAACAAAATATAATAACGTCTCTGAAAGTATGGAATATATATAAATTTAATAAAGTAAAATATATCACTACTTGTCAAAACAACATATCAGCTAAGACAATGCTAATAATAAAGCTCGAAACGTCTCATTAACAAAATATAGGTATTCAATAGTTTTGTTTTTAACTCACATATAACAAGTGACCGCGCTCTATATGATCTTTTTTTCGTTTTGATATTATTGCTTAAAGATTATATTTCTTCTGTTTTATTAATTTATGCTTTTATAGATTTGCATATGAGAAAAAAAAACTTCTTCTTCACGAAATATGCTGTTAATTATTAATATGCTAAGATAATATGTTCTTTTCAGGCGACTTCTCTATTCCTCGTACCACCGATCGTAATATTTCTGTCGAATTCTACTCTTGTGAAGAAGAAACACCTCGAGCATCTTCACTTAATAATGAGCGGTGCAGCGCCACTCGCCAAATCAGACGCCGATAAATTGATCGATAAGTTCAACATTGATACCAACGCCACGAGAATCTGCCAAGGTGGGTGGGTGTTCGCGAAAATCAAATTGCTAATGCGAAGCTCTTGTTTCGAACGAGACATTTTATCGATTTTTTTCGCAGATCGAATTTCCGGGTCGGATCGCGTTGGAACGCGCGCGAGCTCTAAAGGCTCGAATATATTTTTTTTATAACGGTAGGCGGAAATATATATCGAAACAGGGGCGAGGAGCGAGGTGTTTGCATTTTGCGGGTTTTGCGAGGAAGCGAACGGTGTATGTGTGCTCAATTTTTAACGAGATCCGACGAATCGGCCGCGCATTCGGAATAAAGTCTGCCGTACTATCGGAGAGAGACGTAGTATGAAATTTTACTTCTGTTTGAATTGATATTGCGACCTGATGCGCGCTCAAATTCGTGAAACTCGACCGACTCATTGTGTTAGTTTGGGAAAAATGTCGGTATTAACCGACAGAAACCATTATTTAATTTTTGCTCAAATTGCTTCCATATAGAAACGGACAAACGTGTAACGAGCTTTATTCAGCGAAATTGTTTTCACGTCAAAGATGGTTTGATATTTCAAATTGCGAAACAGGGCATGACAAAGCCTGTGTAACGTGTTTCGCATCAAATTGCAATTTTTTTTTTCATGCGCGTATAAAATTGGATATTTTATCTCGTTGAATCTCGCGGTCACAATCACATTTCAAAATCGTTCAAAAAACTATTTGTTGTGAATCTGTATTAACGCAATATTATTACGAAATGTGTCTGTTGTTCGATTGTGTTTATACTCTTGCGATAATTCGCCAGGTTACGGTTTGACAGAGAGTGGGCCAGTGGCATTTATTGAACGTGAAATGAAATATTCCAGTATCGGCAAGAACATAGCGAATTGCGAAGCACGCTTGGTAGATAGTGCGACTAAACAAGACATTTGCACGCCCCATCAAAACGGCGAATTGTGGATCAGAGGACCTCATATAATGAAAGGATATCTCAACGACGATGCTTCCACTAAGGCAACGTTAACCGAGGATAATTGGTTGAAAACGGGCGATCTCGCTTATTTCGATGAAGATTTAGACTTCTACATTGCGGACAGAATGAAAGAGCTTATCAAAGTCAAGGGATTCCAGGTGATTACTTGTCCTCAAGTAGAATTCATCTTGAATTTTCATGAGATTCTGATAATTACTTTAATGTATATGTGAGAGACGTGTTTTAAACAATTATTTTTAATCTCGTGATAATGTTAGAAATTTTATTGTTACTCAAAAAAACAAGATGAATAAATATAAATTATATCTGAGTCTAAAATACCGTCGGAAGATTATCGAGATTACTACTTTGTTTCCCGGTAACGTTTTCATTTTATTTCCTTAACTAATTTAAACCGTTATTTTCGCCTGGCCAAAGGTTCCACCAGCTGAACTAGAAGCGCTGCTGCGGACACATCCGGACGTGATAGAGGCAGCAGTGATTGGTATTCCGCACGCGAGAGATGGCGAGGTACCGAGAGCGTTTGTGGTGGTGAAAAAGGATAAGAAACCCACCGAGGATGACATTAAAAACTTCATAAAAGGAAAAGTCTCCGAGTACAAGGAACTCAAAGGTATAACTTGATTTGCGGCAACTGTTATACAATCGTGGAATTTCTAGTTGCTTTATCGTATATTTGATTGCCAACAAACTACTAAAGTGTTTTACTCTCTAGATTTTTATATATTTTGAGATGTGCAAAATAAGAGTGGAAAAAGAGATTTAAAGAGATCACATATATTTTTCTTTTCAGGTGGTGTTGCATTTATTAACGAAATTCCGAAGAGCATGACTGGAAAGATTTTAAGATCAAAGTTGAAGAGCGAGTTCAAGTCTTAACGTTATAGAACTTTTTCTATTAAATTTTTCTAAAGCGAGTTGTTAGACATAGATAAAAATTTATTAAATATTTCTTATTAAACTGTGGTGCACAAAGGAAGGGTGTATAGAATAAAATTTTCTAATTATATTATATTATATTATATAATGTATTATATTATATAATATTTAGCATATTTATACTAAATGCTATATTTTTAATATAATTATTATAGAAATTATTATAGAAATTTTTTATTTGATGACATTGTAAATCTCTGTAAATCTTTTGTAAAACTAAACGTAAAGATTATTATCAACATGTATTCTTTATGTATAGTCGTTCGGAAATGACTATACGACTATACATCGAGAATTATGCTACTACTTATAAAAATAATATAATTAGAGAAAACTGCAGATTTAATATTTCATATAAACTTGTTAATGTTAATATGCTCAATTTTGAAAACAGTTGTATACATTTTTTGACAGTTTTAATATGACTGAAATCATATTAGAAACCAGAAAACAATTCTTGTACCTGGTAAACTCTATTCCATATAAAAAAAACTTAAAGAATAATAAGAATATAATGTTGTATGTTTTCTATGGCAAAAATTACGTTAAATATTCTATTTTTATAAAATATATGTACACTGGATATTACATAAAGTTATTTTCTTTTATATTCATTGTTTTTAAATCTGAATACCATTCAATTTAGTTTTTTTTTTTTTAAATAAGTCAATGCTGCACTTAGGATTAATTAGAATGTATTGTCTGTTTGGAAAAAAAAACATACGATTATATACTTTTTTTGGTAGTAGAATCTGGCGATAGTAGGATTTTCACCACTCACTTTTGTAATCGCTTCAAATAAACGTCTCGTCAAAGGGAAAAAGCGTCGGAGAGACGCAAGAACTTGCATTTTCTTTTCGAGATAAATGAAAGCGAGTAAAGCGCTCTTTCGCAATTCGTATGACAGGGGCGAGCAAAAAATAGGACGCGAGGGAAACATTCTGTCTAACAGAGGCAGTGAGGCGCAGTTTCCGCGGTTGAACCGGATGCTTGCGCTTTCGGGATTTATGCACGCCGGTTGGTCGCCATGAAGTAGCGAGGCTCTCACGACGACGCTCGCAAATGGAGAAAGGCGGCTTGACACTTTTCCATTGTTTCGTTTGCGCGTCCCGGGATAGATTTACCGGACATGGGAAGCTTGCTTCTGTTTCCATCTTACGGAACGAGACTCTGCAACGGAAATGAAAAACACGTAAGAACGAAACGAAGACAATTGATCGACGAGAATTAATTTCTTCATTCTTTGACATTTCGCGCGTTTATTTAAATCAAACATAATTAATATTTGTTTGTGTAGCATTTCTAGTTTTTCTGCATCATAAGTAATTATTTTTTTAAATGAAATTGAAATAATATTTGCGTCTGATTGAGATAATTCTTCACCTGGTAACAATTGTCATTACATACGTAGCGGAGAGTCATTATGCATGTAACACAGACGAGTTGAATAAGCTCACATTTAAAAGAGAAAGTCATTGTGATGCAAGTTGTGAAGTGTGTCTCGGAGCGCGTCGTATCATTATGACAGGGATAATGCGCCGGAATAAAAAGGTGCGAATGCAGTTGTGTTCCCGTCGTCGGTATAAAAAGGCGGTCCAACTTTTATCTCTTCCAAGTCGTTGCTCTGACAGCAAAGCACTTCGAAGAAAAAAAGGACGCGTCCTTGTCTTTTATTTCATCCGTGTCTTTGCCGTCCCATCCGCGGACGGAGAGCTTTTCGTAAATTAACTCTCATAATGCTCTGACTTTTAAAATCGTGCGCGTGTATATCACTCATCTCTAATGCGAAAATTACGTTCTCTTTAAATTAATTACAATTTACATTGCATTAAGTCCATTTTAGTTTAGTTCTTACCCTCTAGTTTATTTTCTTTCTCTCTCTCTCTCTCTTTCTTGATAATATATAAACGTTTGTCTGTGTATTTTTATTTTAAATTTACTTTATAATTGTTTTCCCAAACTCTGCAATTCTTCCCAAGTTTCTCTTGGATAGATTCTTCGGATTTTGTCTTTTTTTCTCGATTAATTACAGATGGGGAATTGCACGAGCGCGCGCTGTAAAGCGAACCGACAATTCTTGCTCTTAGAGATATAAATAGATAGAGATTTATTACTTAGATGAAGCGCGGCGAGAGCGGAAATAAGAAAACGCTTCGCGGGAAAATTGATTGCATTTTTTTTTTTTTTTTTTCAAATACACTAGGTGCTAGGTTTCTTTTTTTTCGATGAAAACAGCAACGAGGTCGTGTGTGTTTGCTTTTTCCTTTTTACTTATTTTATACGAGATACTGCTACGTATATGAGTTTTGCCACCTGGGGAGTCATTCAGTTTGCTGTTTCTATAGTTGTATCAATGTTTTTTTCTGCGCGCGTTTGTTTACCGTGAGTTTTTATTACTACACGTACCTTTTCAATTAAGATGATAAAAAAAACACACATATATACATAAGAGCACATAATCAGCAAATCACATAAAAAAGGATCGACGCATAGATGTGAAATGTGTCGAGAAATGAACGGCGTGAAAACACAACGAAGAAAGGGTGTGAAGAACGTAGGCGCGGTAATCAAAGGAAATAAATTGGCGACGCGAAGCACAATCCACCGTAGTTAATTGCAGTTTTTCGTATCGTCTAACTAAGACCCAGAGGATTACGTTAAAAGCTTTCAATCGTCGTGTACGTGTTCATTCTTCCGCGTCTCATTACACAGTCCGGGCGACCTAGTTTCTCCTAGTATTTCGCCGCAATCGAGCTGCTACGGCCACTCTCTTTCCCTCGAGCATCGTGCGCTTTTCGTTTCACTTTCCGAAATGAAGTTCCCGATTTCTAAATTTTCACGTCCGTCATGGATGCTTCCCTCGCGATTTCCCGGAAATTTCTCGCGGAGGTTTGGAAAGACGCGCACGATTGGCGTTTCGTTATTCATTCCTACGGTGGACAGCGGTGTGGAAAGTGGTGCACGAAGATCTTGCGCCAACGGATTCAAATCAATTCGATTTCCCGCATTTGAAAGTCGAATTTTCAGCGAAAAGTCGCGCAAGTGTCGCGAGATCCTCGAGTGTAATTTCCTCACGTTCGCCCATACCTTTCTATCGCAACAGACGGTATATATTTCGTCAAGTTATTCTATCTCTCTCTCTCTTTCTCTGCACGCGCGGATTCGAGAGTTGACATGTAGCGGGAAGGGAACAAAGCTCCTTGGTAAATGAGCTTTTCGTTCTAAATCCCGGGTAGATCGAGTAACTACGCGTGAGGACGCTTAAATGCATTGCAAGAAGGAGATAAACCGTAGACGTGCTTAATCCAGTCGTCAGTATATTAATGCGGGAGAGGAAACGCGGGAATTTGATGAAAGGAAATAGAGACCCGCGAGCGGGAAAGAGAAGCCGGGAGGCAAATGTGAGCGGGTAAGGGAACGAGCGTGCTCCAAAAGAGCTTTCAGCCTGTTCCTCTCTCGCGTGTAAATGAAAAAACAGTCGAAGAGAGAGAGAGAGAGAGAGAGAGTCAGAGAGAGAGAGAGAAAGACAGAGAGGGAAATGTCGGACGATGAAAAATAGGGAGGTCGGTGGAACAACGTAGAAACCATTTTTTGTCCTCTATTTCTCACTCCTTACTGCCTTTCTACTCTCCTCGTATCTCTTGTGTGTACATGGTACGCGCTGCATCAACCTTTTTCGACGATGAACAGTCTTATTTTGCGTGCGACGGCGTGGCACCTTTGTACAAAGCCGATATAAAATTCGATCTCCGGACCGAAAACGAAAGCATCAACGACGAAAAAAGCCTTTATTCTCTTGTGAATTTAAAATATTTTATATCCCCTGAAAATATATATTTGTGAATGGTTCTTTTTCAATTTTTTAACACGACCGTTCGGTCTTCAATTGAGTCTCTGGGAGCGCGCGTACGCAAATTTTTAAAAAACATTCCTCCTTCGAGGAGTTTCTCTCACGTTTCCCTCCTACGACATGTATTTTCAAATAACTTGGTTTCTCCTTTATTTTCTAACATCTAAGGAAAATTTGCTCTTTATCGGTCCCATCTAGGAGGATTTTCGTTCTAACGGTAATTTCTCCCCATCCCAAAACCGAGGTGCGACAATTTCCCGAAAATTGAAGCGATATTACCTTTTATGTTGCGCGACATTTACATCGCGTGGAAAACGACATTTTCATTCGGGCGGTAAAATCCAACGTTATTACAAGACGCTCGTTTTCCGTAGCGACCCAACTTTACGGGCAATGCACGAAGATACGGAAAGATGATGCGCTACGGTTCGTCGTACTGACGAGATTCAAAGGTGCACGATAAGCACGCGTTACCTTACGACGGCTTACAGTGTTTATGCTAATAGAAATGCTCTTATCGTCTGCTTTTATCTTCTGATAACAAAGAAATCCCAACCCTCATCGCCGTGCAAAATTTACATGAGCGTGTTTGTACACACGTAGGTCGCGTAACAAGTACTGCTTATTAATTAATTACGTTGTTACGATCCCTAACACGCTTAAATATTTAAATATTTGTGTACAATGTGTTTTAATCTCAACGCAACGTTTGCTTTGCAGTAAAACTCAATTTAGAAATGTGCGTTTAAAATATTTTTCGAACATCACGTTTCGTTTAAGTAAAAATTATTGTCACGTAAAATTATTGTTTCCAGTGAAAAACTTATTACAACATTTTTTCGCTACATTTCTTCCGTCGCCAATCTTTAGCAAACGGATATTGTTTGTTGTTGACAGACTGTTCTGAAAAAGCAAACGAAGTAATCCGATTTTTCAATCGGACTACTTTGGCTTTTACACCGTCTAGCTGAGAAGCTTTAAAGGTAACATACTCATCTAATACCCATGTGAACGATGAAAGTGCACCTACAAGTTTTATCAGACTGCTATAAGATCGCCCATATTATCGTCTTTCTCTCTCTCTCTCTCTCTATTTCTCCGTCACTTATGGTACTTTGATATTTAAAGAGCGTAGAAGCAACCGGAGTAACGTCTCTTTCCGAAGTAACCTCTTGTTGAAATTCACTTAGACGATGTTCACGATGTGACACGCGTTGCCAAGACTGACGTAGACAGTCTTCAGAAAGTAATTTCATAATATGGATTAATATGATCCATCGCTTTATTTGACAACGTGAAGTTCGTGATTCGCGAAAGCGAAGATTTACAGTTTTTTTAAATCAATTTTTATGTGTACATATAGATATTTTTTTCTAATTTATATATAAATCTTTTTTAAATATTTTTAAATATCCAAGATACGTGTCCACACTATTTATCAAAATAGCGTGGAATAATCCTTCTTGTTGATGTACACACGCAGCGCGGATTCAAGTAATCTCTTCGTGTCACGCGATTTTAAAAGAATCACGAGAAAAATCGCAAAAGAGGATACGTTTTCGGTTTATTCCGGTATCATGTAGCTCTCCGTTTCGTGCGTACACTTTATCGTCGCTCCATCAACTCTTGTCTCGCGTTACAGGAACGCCTGTCACGAGCGATGTATAAAGCGCGCAGCTGTGTCTCAATCGAAGATAACAGCGGCACGCACACGTTTATGTCGCTGCACTAGGACAGCGAGGCGATAATAAAAGCAACTGGAAAGGCGATACGATAGAAAATGGAGAACGCTAAAAGTCCGTTACATTTATTGGTGCAATTTGTTCAAGTGTGCAGTTTCCGATACAAAAGTGAGTGGTTATTATTTGACAACGTCCCGCGCCATTACATCACTCGTTTTTTTCAATTAAGCTTCTTGTTTTCCTATCGATCTATCCAATATAAATTAATAATAATGATAAAAATATAAAATAAATAATATTTGCAATAATCACAGAAATGTAAAAATATTTTTTTTTTAAATTATATATCGATATCTAATATATATTAATATATTGTTATATAATTAAAAAATATTGAATAAATTTAAACCAAAGGATTTTGATATTATTGTTTTATATGTCATGCGTATATAGAGCAGTTTAACAAAAGAAATTTAAGAAGAGTAATAGGAACTATATATATGAGGGGAGCAAACAATAAAAGATATGTTTTGTGCACTCTGACGTTACAATTAAATTGCACAATCTCTAATTTTAGCCACAGTTTTGTTTTCCGAGCAAATAGGTAGATACACACGATGATTAATCAGAGCGCATCAAGACGCAAAATGGGGCGCACGAAATTGAGGCCTTCTTCTCTATTCACTAGAAAAAAAAAGATTGCTAAAAACACCAAGGAACCCGAATTGGATTTGTTACCGAGGTAGTGCAGTATCATTATTAATTTACGAGGATCAAAGGTGATGTCACACGGCGAGTAATTAGCCCCGCGCGATGCGGCAGGCAGACTCGGGTAGCGCGTGTACAGCCTCACACAGACCGAATGTAACCCTATGAAAGGTGTGTGCGAAAATTCGATTACGAACTGGCCTGGTGTGTCGCCGACGCGCTGTGACAGTCGAAAGCAGAACACGATAATAAATCGGAGAATACGTTGTCGCCGAACATTCGAAGCAAACTGCAAGATTTTTCGCGTTCGCTGCAAGAAAGAACGAGCGAAAAATAGATTGAAAAATAATTTCGCAAAAGTCGCAGTAGCATGCAATTCAGCTTAAAGCTACGCCAAAGAAAAAGAAGAGCTGAATTTTTGTGCTAAGTTTTTTTCATCTCTCCGACCTCGATACAATAGTAGTAGTAGTAGTAGTAGTAATTTTGCGCTCGACACACGCTATGTATTTTGAAATATAAAAGATAAAAGACAAAAAACAGAACACATACATACATTGCTAGCGTTGCTGCGCTAATAAAACATGGAGTATATGATGGAAAGAGTACTTTCACAGCTATCAATATCGAGCACCGTTTTTCTGTGAAGCGCTACGTCACATTCGCGCCAACAAAAGCAAGAAAGATCTATCGTCACAACGTGCCAGCGAAACAATCACGAATTTGTTCTCGACGTTTCCATCCTTCTTTCACCCGATTCGGTCATTTCGCTCTACCGGAAATTACAAGGTGACGGCCCGCCGATTCCTTCCATTTCCGGCCGAGATGCAGCGTGTCGCGTCGTCGGTGGAAATTCGCTTCGGAGCTGTTCGCGGATAAACCACCGTGCAGAAGTGAAGAAGGCGATAACGAGACGATCGTCCTGTTTCGACGAGGAAATTCGTCCTCGACTTGCTTCCTTTTAGTTTTCTTGTCTTACAAAGAGACCATCTATATTGATAAGTGATCTCGAAATGGCATTTCGATCTGAGGTTTTCGAACTAGACCGTTTACTTTGTAAAACTTATTAGATCTTGTTAAAGAATTGATAAAAGATATAAATTGCATTTTCGCGAGATGTAATTTTATTTAAAACATCACATTTTTAAGAGCGCTTTTTAATATTCGCTTCTTAGAATAGTATATAATAATGTTATTAATGATAGCTAATTTTTTAAAAGCATGTCGTTTATCTTCATTGACCTAATTTGCTCTTAGCAAATGGTTCTTCCAAGATTAATATCTCATTTTTTACATTTTATTATTTCTTTTCGTGTAATATGTATTTTAAATTTCGAAAGTAAAACATTTAAACTGCGTAAAGTACTAAAGAGATATTTAATTTTCAGTAGTTTATAAGATTAATCGAAAGCTCTATTGACATGTTTAATAATGATAATTGCGTTTATCAATGTTAAAATGACTCTACATATTGTAACTAAAGACACAATGCAATATTTTATCAATCTGAACAATGAAACTCTCATTATATATTTCATTGTTTCGACCTTTCGCTTTTGTCGGCAAATGCGGTTTAAAACCGACGCAGCCATACCGTTGCCGACATTTCGCTCTAATTGCAGACGAATTAATGTCGCCGGATGAACGAACCTTGCCGAGCGTTGATTGGTATGCTCAGCACATATCCGGCTTAATATCGTAACGACGACTGTCGGCGTGCAGTAAAGCGGCGCGCGGGTGAAGAGAGAAATTGATTCGGTAAATATAATTAGAGCCCAAATTCGCCTCTCTCTCTCTTTCTCTCTCTCTCTCTCTCTTTTGTATCGAAAATTCGATTAAAATAAATTCCGTACGTGAACGAGAGACTCTCCGCTCAATTTTTAAACTCGCACGAGAGACCGACGAGCTGCGAAACATATCAACGTACATATTCGTGCTTCCATGTTTTTATTGTTTCTATTTATTTCACTGTGTTATTTTTGCACAATATTTATTCGAGTATGCGAAATAAAAACACGCACATGTTATATTTTTCAGAGTTTTAAATTTATTAAAAAAAAAAAAAGTCTATACTTTTGAATTTATTAAAAAAGCTTTTAAATTGTTTAAATGGCGCCATGGATGCACCGAGTAATAAATTTTTCTCGACTTTCTAATATCGCGAATTAAACCCTTAACGCTGTGTGCGCTCGCGTTATAGATTTATTATTCGCGGCAAGCTGTTTGCCGCGGGATTTTCAAAGGAACGTCACGCCAACACGCGACGACAATGCATT
This sequence comes from Pseudomyrmex flavicornis, assembly GCA_014825475.1. Classification (NCBI taxonomy): domain Eukaryota; kingdom Metazoa; phylum Arthropoda; class Insecta; order Hymenoptera; family Formicidae; genus Pseudomyrmex; species Pseudomyrmex flavicornis. The sequence goes on along the minus strand of QVNW01001374.1, from coordinate 10,522 downwards.
ATTCCGTGAGCGCAAACACGTCCGATTCTTTTTACGAATTCATAGTATTCGCGAAACGAACGGAGATCTGATGTCGACTCATATTAAATTCTCTTCCGTGTCGTTTGTTTGTCGGGGGAAAAGTTGGACCGTGTCGCTCGGCCGGTGCGACGCAGTCGCGGGCGAGCTTTAAAAGGTAGCCGTGACGTCACGGAAACGACAGAGATCAGAGAAAGAGGACGAAGGGATGAATAAATTACGAGGGCGCTGACACGCTGCCGGTGAGATGAGTGGGCGAATGGCAGCTTGAACTATTTTTGAACGCATGCAGTCTTTCGGCTGAATGGCGAGTGTTTGCCCTGGTTTTTTTCAATCCACTTGATTGCCCAATATCCCTTTAATCGCTATCATTCCTTGTTATCGCGTATCTTTTGAAAAGGGAAAAACGAATAAAACTACTACAGAATACGAAACATCGAGTCTCTCGGATTAAGTGCGAGTCGAAAGAAATGTTACGCTTTTATTATAATTTAATTTACTGAAATGCATTAACACCCTCGAACGGAAATAAGCATTTGTATTCTGTACGCGTTAAAAAATTGAAACACGCGTGATTAAAAAAACATGTTGTCATGTTACATGTAATATTTCCAAATATTTTTTAAATATTTTTGTACATTTTAATTAATATTTTTTTAAGTGCCGTTTTTTCAGGAAAGATTTTACATTCGGGAAAGATTTTACATTTATTAAATACATTGTTTAATTAAACCAGCATCGACGCGCGATCGAGAGTTGTTTTTTCATTATCTGTGTTTGATTGAAAGAGATACGAAAATGGTTGGCGGGTTTCGCGTCTGTCGTTGTGCACGAAAAACGGAGCGGCGCCAGAAACATGCGACGTCGCGGCGCCGTCCTTGTTTTCCCGCAGTGTTTATCCGGAAATCCAGTCGGACTTCGCTCTCGTCTTATCACTGCGAGCGGCTACTTTATGGATCATTCTGTTACAGCGGTTACAGTGATATTGCGAACGCCACGCAATGCCACGTTGAGAAATGAAGGAAAATTTTCTGTTACAATAACGTTCATTATTTTACTCAGAAACTGATTTAACATTTTGATAAATTAAATAATACAAGTTTATTAAAAAAACATTAATCTCTTTTACGTAAGCAAAACAACGGCTCATTGAATAAAATGTATCGAATTGCGTGATGGACTTCATCTCGTAACGTAGATAGATTTATTTATTTATAATGTCGTTCAGGTTGAATTCTCGTTTAAATTCCGGTCACGGATAAATAGCCTAAAGTTTACATTAATGCGTGCGTTGCAGCACGTATTGTGCGCGAACGTTTCCTGACCATCCAGCTAAATCACGAGTAATGCGGTCGTCGTGACTCACCCAGGAAACGTTATCCAGGAAGCGTTCTGTATCCTGAAAGCGCAGTTTGTTGCGCTGTCACACGTACCCGCGATCCTCAAATGCGGGTGGTTAATCCGCGCAAATCTGATTTCCGCGTATCGCCGATTACGGGACATACTGCTTTGTTTCTAAAATAATAGTTTGTACGAAAACTCGTCTACTTAAGATTTTCGAAGATCATGAGAAGAGAGACAAAATAGAACAAGAGAGAGAAAGAGAGAGAAAGAGGAGAATAAGAGAGAGGAGAGCTTCTCCGCGTGCAAACTTCGCCGCATCGCAACGTCGTCGTCGTTGGCATAATAATTTTCTCATATTCATATTCATAAGTACTGCATGCATATTCACAATAAATTTCCCAGCGGGAATCGCTGTACTGGAAAGTGTAAATTATTTCGTGGCAAATTGAAAGCTGTCTACATGAATGTGTGCGATGCGAATGCGACTTCGTCGTTTCGCAGGTTTGTCGGTGTATACGCCGAGTCGTTCTCACACAAACTGTTTAAGTTGGTCTGATGAGAAATTGTCAATTCCAGCTTTTCGCATACGACCGAACCGCGTTTGCGGCCTACATAAAAGCGCGAAGTGCGACAGAATGCTGATTAAAGTTACGCCAATTACCTTAAGGTGCTTAATTCGGTTTAATGCTGCAAAACAAATAATATCGAATATACGCAACAAATTCAAGTACGAAAAATATGAACGTCACATTGTGTTTTCGCAAAAAATTTGTAATTTTTTAATTTTCGTTAAAAAGTGCCACGACAAAGCTCTCGCTAGTGTACTATTTCCGGATTAACGAGATCTAGCTGTTTGTTTTGTGTCTTGTGCACATTCGTTCCATTTTCGAAAACAAATGATGCGATAAATTTCGTTACATGCCGGGTGACATGAATCTCCGAGAAATCTCTGTTCTGATATAGGTATCGCTGAATCTTGCCGGCACTAAAGCAGATCCCTTTGCGAGAGACCGGTCGCATTAAAGCCCGTAACGTATCGGACGACTTTCTCTAAATAACTCGATTTTCCGTTCGACTAACGCGGTGTAGAGAGTCTGTATCGAATGATCGATTGTATTCATCGAGAAAATCGATTTCATAATCGTGCTTTGAAATATGAAAATCATTTTACAGCGGGAAAACGAAATATCGTCTATTTATCATTTAAAATTTTCCGTTTTTATATGATTACGTACGGAAAAATCTAATAAATTTTTATTTATGATTTAAAAAAATTTTTTTTCAAGATTTTTCATATCACAGATGATTTTTCAATCATCATGTGACACGGTAAGATCCAAAGTTCTTGGCCTAAAACTATAGATAGAGAAGATTTCTTTTTCAGGATAAAAAGACTGTTATTTTGAAACAATTTTTTGATCCTAATACGTTTATAATAATATATAGGAATTAAATACAATTTGTTTGCAATACAAGATATCACAGTGTCGCGTTACATGTTATGTTAAACATTCGTTTTGTCATTGTCAGGCAACATGCCGATTTCGAGATAGATTCACGAGAATGTCCGATAACATATATACATCGATGTCGAAAATTCCGACCCGAATCGTAAGTTGTTTTGCGATAGATCTCAGAATAAAAAAAAATCGGGCCTGTTTTCCAGCGCTCGTCGGAAACGTATCGTCCGTCTTTCTCTCACTCGCCTCGCTTTGTCGGCTGTCGTCGTTAGTCTCTGTCGTTTCCTGCTGACCAGACCACCACTACTACTACTTGCTTCGTTCGTTCGCTGTCGAAGCTACGGCCTTTCTCTCCTTGGCAGAACGGCGAATCGGGTCCAGCGTCCATTTCTTGCTGCGGGGGGTAGCTTTCGGAGGGTACGAAATTTTCCAAGACAGTGCGCTTGTCCGCGAGAGAGACAGGATAACGCGACTGGGTGAGACAAGGCAGATCGAAGAGAGAAGAGAGGGTGGCGAGGGAGTGAAATGACGCGAGTTGAAGTAGGAGAAGGCGAAAGCGGTGGTCCGGAATCGCGAGCAAGAAAGAGAGAGAGAGAGAGACGGGATGAATGAGGTAACTGAGATACAGTAGATTGAGAAAGAAACAGGAAGTATGCTGCTATCGGTTTGTCGCAGAGCAAGAAGGGAGGGAGAAGATAAGAAAAGAAGAAAGGACTATCTACTCCGAAGAAAGGAAACATTAGTGCGGAATGCAAAAGAGAGGGACGCGTGGAAACACAAAGGAAAGAGGTAGTCATATCGGAGCAACGAGGACAATCATAGGACCGCGAGTGTGTGTAACAAAAGGAGACAGGGAATATAAGGGAGAAACTACGCGGAAAGCTTCCTGAATCGGATGAACGAAGAACGCATCGTCCCGACGAGTGCGAGGAAGACAAAAAGCCGCGAGAAGTTAGGGGGATGAATTCGCAGCTGAACGCGAGAAAGAGGAAGAAAGAGAGAAGGATAAAGGAACAGAGTGAGAGAAAGGGATGAAGAGTGAAGGAGAGAGAGAGCCTCGTGGACAAAAGAGGATGCGCTACCGCGCGAACGATGAGGGGGGAAAAAGCTCGTAGTGGGGGAGCCAGCTGCCACCGCACAGCTACACCCTCGGCGACGATCAAGGCGGACCCTCAGTCGTCCGCGCACCCTCGAACGGCGGGGCTGATCGAGCTTCGGTGGTGAATAATATTCTCGTTTCTGTCATCGCTGCGAGCACCGGTCTGCAGCATCAGCATCAGCAGCTGCTGCTGTTGGTCCAAGGCTGCACGTCACACTTCGTCCGCTGACTCCCGACTTACGACAACGTTTCCCGCCGACGTCGCCGGGCTGTTTCCAGACATTCGACCCTTGGCGATCGACAAAAGGTGAGCGAGCGTCCAGCTGGAAAGCCGAAAAGGGATCAATCGAGACGTCCGTTCTCACGAGACTTTACTCGTTCCGCGTTTAACGGTCAAGCTCGAGTGCTCGATTTTTGTACGGTTGATTGAAAGCCCATTAGATCGGACAACAGCGACATTAAACGTATTAGCGGTCTGTTTAGCTCGTCCAAAGAAAAGCCACGCGTTCAGAACCAAGATAATATACTTACGTCTGTTGGAGTATATTATAATTTTGCTGACTTGAGAGTTTAGTAAATTTTCTTGCGCAAAGGCGTCGAGAATTGATAATCTGAGAAAGTGTACTTTGCGTTTCATGTAGGTACGCACATTACGCAAGAAAATGATTTCTCGTTGCAATATGAGGAATTATTTCAAGCATCATTATTTTCTCCTATACATGTGAAGACTGTTATTATATCTAGACACACAAGAAAGTTATTCTCGAGAGAGATCACGTTAAATTTGGAAGCCTCGTGCTTCTCCGAAGCTCATGAATGTCACGAGCTAATCGATCGCCAAAGTTCAACAACGAAACATAGGCATTTATCACAAATGAATTTCATTCCCGCCGTCATTGAGGGAAATCAAGTATCAAATTAGACAGAGGTCTGTGTGAGGCGCTTCATTATTTGCTCGTTAAATTTGGCACTTAGAAGTCTTGCCCGATAGATTACCAAGCGCCAACAGAGAGCGTCGCACTTGAAAATGAATTTATCAGCACACACACACACACACAGTTCAGACTGCACGCGGGAGTAATTGTCGCTTCGTTAAAGAACTTGTTGGGTTTTAATTGTCGAAATATCCGATCGGACGGTCGCTGAGATTGGCGTGATGTAATTTTTGTCGAAACGCAAGCGAGACAGTTAATCGAGTTTATTAAGGACCGTCGCCGGTTGGATATCGATTCGACTAATTAGCATGGGCAGCGCGCGCGTTTCATTCGGTCTTGAGATGACAAGCATGCGTACGTTTCTATTTGTTAGTGCGCTATTTATTACCAACTGTGCAATAAAGATGTACGCGTTGTATATAAAATATTTATCAAGTGTATTATATGTACATATATACTCCAATTTAATTCTCTCGCACTTGCTTCTTCATCGTGAATAAAGTGTAATAGCATCCTCTGCGACTAAAAGATCTTATATAACTACCAACTCACTCTACGTCAACTTATATAACCAAACTTATATAAGTCTTTGGAAAGATATTTCTGTGATTTCCACTGAAAAAAAAAAAACCACCAAGCTTTCCTCAAAAGAAGTCCTCGTAAGCTCATTATAAAAATGATTACAAAATTAGTAGCCGTTAAAAAGTTAACGACGGTGAAGATCGGGGAAGCATAAAACGTTGTCGATAAAATATCTTTCTCTATCTGGAAATGAAGTTGCGACAAACGGAGGTAGAGGAGCGCGCGTTTTTAAGCGGAGGCGGTGTGTAGCACATTCGAGGAGCTCGCACGAGGGATATCCCGAATGTGTTTGCGTTGCTCGCGGTAGCAGAAAGCGAGGTTAAAGAGGCGGCGCTTTTTTCCTCTTCCTCTCACGATTTCTCTCGCTGTACCCCGTTCGTGGTAATCGATACCCGATCGTCGAGACGTAACTCACCTTGTCCGATTGTTCGCAAATGAGAGAGCCGTGTTACCTTTAATTTCAAATTTGTAAGAGCGTTTGTGAAAACGCTTATTATAAAGGTACTTAAAGAAACACAGAGTTTCCAATAATTCGATGAATTATTTACAGCAGATTTACTTCACAATTTTCTGCGATTGGGTTACGAGGTGCGTGTTCGACTAGTTTTTAATTAATTCATTAATTTGTTAATTTCTCATAAAATAGAATTTTCTAAAATATTTCTCAAAGTTCTTTTTTTGAGAGAACAGAATTACATAGCGAATTATTGACAAAATGTTGCAATGACGCTCGCAGTCGAGCGTCACTTCCGTTAACGCCAGCTCGATGCTGCGTTTTTAATCGATACCGTTGTATTGCCACTGCATCGCTGGAGTCATTCCAAAGGGACATCGGTCCCTGAACACACGGGAGGAGTCTCCATTACGTAAAATGGATAAAACGGGAATAATGGGGGCACGCGAACGTCGCAAATAATTTACTGCGCGCTTGTTTAGCGCGTTGCTACTGTAAATTGGATGCGCGTTCGTCGGGAATAGTACAAGGCCTGTTGTTGTTAACGTGTCATCATCACGAGATCCCGTATCTCACGATGTAAGGGAGAACGCGAGAGTGCGAAAGAAGAGAAAGATGAGAGAGGGGAAATAGATGTGTTTTGCAAAATAGAGCTGTTTTTTTTTCGTCATTTAAATTTCTGACGTTTTCCACACAGATGGAATTTGTATAAATTGCGTTTCAATTTGAGTCAATTGGTTATCGAATATTAGTCAATTAATTTTCGAAATGTATAATTCTTTTTTGAATCAAGAAACAAAGACGTAGATATATTTAAGGATTCAAGAAAGTAATGAAAGTGCGAGTTTTCGACAATAGTAATTACAATCGAGTTTTTGCATGACCATGTGTCTAATTTGCATTGTTGAAGTGCTTCTGCTGTAAAATATAATAGTTATTAAATGGAAAATTAAAATTTCGTTTTTCAAGTTTGAATAAAAGTGACGAAAATCGAGATTTCCCGATCAGCACATACCGGAGCTTTCAATTCTAGTCAATTACTACGATTGTTGCGACATTACGCTTTATTTTCACATTTAAAAAGAATTCGTCTCGTTCTACAAGCCTTACATTTCCCTCAATGACAAAAGAATCGATACGCGTTTTCTCTCGCTCACGCAATCGCGCCTGTGGTCCTCCTGTAAATTTTCCGTGTAACGAGAAAGAGTTAAAGAGTTTTCTGCACGATACCGCCATCTCGTACTCTCGTTCTCATCGACAGATCCGCGAGATCCGCAAAATTGATGATTATCTTGATCCTTTAAATTTATTTTGACGTAACTTATTCTGTAAGTTGTAAAATGGTCTGATTTACCGGAAGAAAGAGAGAGAGACGGGGAGAGGGAGCGCATGTAATAATTTTCTCATCCAAGTACGCATTGCAAAAGCGAAGTTGCGACGCGAGTTCCTCTCTCGCGAAGACAGGTCGCGACTTCCGCCGTCGCGGTTAACTGTCTTTCGTCATTACTAGTTTCTAAGGAACGACAGCTTTCCGACTGCATTCAGCATAGCTCGCTTTCTGTTCCAGTTTATACGAGTTTCGCTTCGTGAAATGTCTGACGTATTATAAATCATATCTGGAGACGTCTTCGAAACGTCTTTACAAGAAACTTTTCATCATTTGGTTGTGTGTTAATGATTTAGGAATTAATTAGTTAATTTAGTGATTTTCTAGATGTGTACATACGAGGAATGTGTGTGTGTGTGTGTAGGGTTTATTGGAAAGCTAAATTACCTGAATATTTCTAGTAATTAAGCTGTAGTAATTAAGCATTTTGTTTGAATTTGCGAATTGAATTTAATATTTGAGAAAATATCTCAAAACCGCAACGGAATAAGCGGCGAGTTAAAGATTCGCAATAAAGCGTTGAATGTGAATTATTACGCGCCATAATGCAATCTCGTTTGAATTTTCCGAAACTATCGTGCAAATATTATTCATATCGAGCGAGGTAAATCGATCCGCACTGCGAACACAAACGGTTGTTGCTTCGCGCGATTACAATTTGCATAAATATGCATTTACGCAGATAGTTTTTAAAATCGCATTAAGCGTGTAAACTACGTGCTTATTTGTATACCCGATGCTGGAAATGTGTTGAGCGCAAGATAAAATTGTGCTGCTTAATTAATGTCGCTTGTCAATTAGATGAAAATCATATCAAAGAATTTTGTGAGAAAAAGTCTTTTCTCACACAGACAAAAAAAAGGGGGATGACTTGTTCGCGGACACTTATTCCAACCTTTTCTCACAAAATTGTAATTAATTGTGTTTTATATTTTGTTACTTCGATAGTGAATATTTCCAATCGATAAATTCGACTGAAAGAGACCGGTCCGAAAAAATCCGAAAGGTGTAGATTCGAAACCCGGGACCTTCCCTGCTTGCAACCCCTGCACTCAGGCTGCGAGAGACCACTGGACCGGTCCAGAATAGGTTTACTGCGAGCAGGTCTTTTGTCTTCGCAGATGTGTGTCGGATGCGCATTATTATTCTTCTAAGGCCATAGCTATTTGTATCAAGTCAGAAGAAATGCTTTTCGTCGTTCCTTACACCTGCGAATGCGCTCTCGAGGTTGGTTTGCTCTATATAACAAAATCCGCAAGTAAATCTTTCACGACGCAAGTTGTTGTCGTGACGCAAAAACAAATTTTTTCCTCATAACATCGTCAAAGTTATTTCGGGAAACAAGATTGATATCTTTTTTTTTTTCCAGCAGATATTTGATATAACGTGTGACGATTTATCAAGAGAATTCTATTGTACGTATTTATCGTTCCGCGCGTTTTCTTTTGGCAAAAAACTTCCGATATCAATTGAGTTCGTTCGAGAATAATTAATCATCATCCACCGCTGCAGAAAATATAGACGGCATATACCGGTGAAGAAATTTTGTTAAATCACTTCGGAGATCTCGCGTTTACGTCCGTTCGCGCTCGAAATGTTCGCAAAATGTTGCGGGTTGCGCACAGCTGCAACTTCCCTGGCAAACGTGCACAGTTTGACTAATGAAGTATTCGTACGAGGCACGAATCATAGACGTGGATAACCCCGGCTTTGCCGTGGAGAACGTAATTCGAGATGTACACGTTACACGAGGATTATGGTTTCCCTGTACTCCGTGCAAAATTCTCTATACAATCCGGCATGGAAATTCGATTACCTCTTTGTTTACTGAAATGATTAACGACGCAATCTAGCGTACGCAGAAACATGCACGCGTTTGTAGCATTCGTACATATACATCACAAAGGGAGTCATCGCATTAAAAAAAAGAAATTAAAATGTCCGAATATCTGCGATATAAGATGCAATATAAACGAGGCTATTATATAAGATTAGTAGAGAAACGCTAAATGGCTCGACTCATTATTACGATAAGTTCAAAATAAAGTTCACTCGGTGTAACTACTAATGCGTAATTCGTTCGAGATCGGTTAGAAACTCGGCTATCGTGTGCGCAGAAATAGTTGGCGAACTATTTCCTGCCCCCCGACAGTTTCCATGACGTAGTTGGAGCCCCGAAGGTTCGTATTCCGGGATGCTTAAGTAGGGGCGGCAGTGACAAATGAGCGATTGATCGCTCGCGCAAGATCCGTGACACGGCTAATTCGCCTTATCGCTAATGATCGAACATGACCTCGAGTTGAGAGTTTAATCTCGCTGCGAGTTAAAATGAAATTTTATACCGACGATTTTGCGCACACATCGTAATTAATTTCGATTTTCGTGAACATGCCGCGCGTTTAATGCTCACTCGATGAACGTAGCAAAACTTATTAGCATGTTGTTAACGAGTTCCTACGCGGAGAATGAGAATAACAATAATTTTCGCAAAATCTGCGCGTGAATGAAGCGAGTAAAAATCTCGTTCAATACGAGATAAAATATTTCTTTTTAGTATATAATAATAAAAAATATATTATTTTATTCATATCTTAATGAGAGAAAATATATACACATTATCTATTCCACTGGAAAATTTTAAATTTAAATAACGTGAAACATTATAGAGATGTTGTACAGTTTTTTGGGGGGGAGGGGAGGCTATTTATCTCGTTGAATTATAAAATGCGCCTTTACCGTTAGATGTCTATCGTTTTAATGTCAAAAAGAATTACAGAACTTTAAAGAGAATGTGCAAGTGTTGATTACTTTTGTGGGAGGGGATGCGATATCACTAACGATCAAAATGTAATACGATATTTAGGGAGTAATCGTCGAAATTACTCGGGAAATGTTGTAGAGTATCGTGTTGTGACCGCTCATCAACTCATCGCGGAGTTGCGGAACACAAAAGCTCAAGCACTTATAACTACCCTTATAAATTCGCTCCCGCAAAACCAGCCGTGCTAATGATAACAACCCACATTGCTCTTCTTCATTATGATTGATTTTATTATAAACAACACGTAACTTTTTTATTCTCAAAGCTCCTCAAACTTCCATTCTTCGTTTCCAAATATTGTTTATTAAAAAAAAAAAAAAAAAAACAAAAAATAAAGCAAACTAGCAATGAATAGCAAACGCTCGGAGTAGTCTTCTGGGATTATGATATTTAAGAACCACGTGACATTTTATTTTAAAACC
>QVNW01001373.1:0-31014 GCA_014825475.1 Pseudomyrmex flavicornis | reverse complement strand
GGGGGGGGGGGGGGGGGGGACTAGACAAATTACACAATCTCTTGCTCTCCAAATCTGGATGGATATTTGTTTCACGCTCAGCAAAAATGTGCATCGATCGTTGACTCAACGTTGACTTTGAGCGCACGGCGCCAGTTATCATTGCGCTCATCAAAAGATCATCGTTGCATAAATGTGATGACGTTATTCTAGCAATTTCTCCGACACTTCGCGCGTATCTTCTTCGTCGGAGGAGAAAAGATACTCACATAGTGACAAGCGAGTTTTGCTTGGGACGATCCTTGCCGGGAGTTCGCGCGTCCTGTTGAAATTGCGGCGAATTTCCGGTCGCGAGTTTCTCCCTCGCGTAATTCTTCTTCGTATCGCGAGTCTCGTTTACCCGTATCTGCAAGAGTAATGCAAAACTCGGAGGAGATTGAAAGAAACTCTCGGATTTTATTTTTAGAGCTGCGCTACTTTACCGCTTATCATTCGACAACGAATAAACGTATTTTATTTTTATTTTATATGTTATCTATGTACACACCGTGTGTTATTCTTACCAGGTCGATACCGCGCGGATCGTAATTTTTCTTCTCATGAACGAGGTTCACCGTGCAGGGTGGATTCGCCGCCGCGGGAACGAGCAGTTCATTGTCCCTCGTTAGAAAGGGCGGCCTTTTCAGCACAGATGTTATGGCGGTTGTGCCGTAACCGTTGGCGTCAATACTTCTGTATCTAGAGGGAGAGAGAGAGAGATAGAGAAAACGAAGATCTCGGTAAAAACAATCACGTTTTTCTTCTACACGATACATTAATACAAATATTCGTAATTTCAAATGCGTCTCTGTAACGTACTTGAGAGAGTGATTCCGACTTATTGTTAGATCCAAGTCACTCGTTTCCGTGTCATCGAATATCACCGGCTCCGGACTCGTTCGCGGCTCCGAGGACAGCAACGGCGTGCTCTCGGATCCGCTGTCCCGCGGCGAGGTCTCCTCCCGGTAATTGCGAGATTTGTACATGATGCGACGACCAGAAAACTATCTGCAAAACAAAAAAAAAACCTGAAATAGCTCTTTACTTTTCGACTGTTCGATTCTCATCGATGAATTCGATACCCGTGTAATACGGTTGACCGCAAAATAATTTTGATGGATTTTGCGATAGAAAAACGTAGACCAAGTAATTTTGCTCGAATCCATCAAAACTGTCGACCCGCTCATTCGATACACTGTTCCAGAAATCTCATTCGTTGTTTGGAAAACGAGCCACAATTCGGAAATACGTTGTTTATCTTTACCACATTTTTTTCTATCTTCAGTAAAGGAAGTTTATCTTTCATTTATCAACAATTACATAGATATTCATGCTTTTTTCCGTTTTCGAACATGATTTTTTTTTTTTTTTTTTGTATTGATGTGAATGTTCCGGTGTAGTAAAGAAATCACACTGATGTGCGCGCAGATAGATAGCAAGTTTATTTAAAACAAGTGAACTGAATAAAACCGGAAATATCTTCGGGTTCTTATCTAGGAAGATTACACGTTATTAACATTGTCCATTTGACGTGAGGTCTACTTCTAGACTTTTTGTTCTGAAAGAATCGAATACTTGAAAAAAAAAAAAAGAAAAAAATAATATACTGAAAATGTCAAGACTGTACAACAATTAAATTTCTTTCGAATTTGCTTTCAAACGACGTTCCAATTTTGTGTCTAGGGAACGTGAACAAAAAATGGGAAATCAGAAAGTTCTTGAGAGAAGGGGATCATGCTGGGAAAAATGCGTGCACTTACTTGGCTCAATGAGTTAATTAAACGACGATCGTTTCACGTTGTAACACCATGCTGTTACATCCGACGAGGTCCTCTTTCGTGTTACTCGGCATATTTTTCAATTTTTTGTGCATGAAAAAAAAAAAGATATCCGGAATCTCTTTTACACGCCGCTCTTGTTGTTACCGTCTGTAAAAGCGTGAACGTAGATAGCAGGATTCAATATAATTGCTCGTTAATATTGGTTTTATCGGAACGATAAACGTATAATCTCTCGGCTTGGTCGAATTAATTCGATTATGGGAGATCAAGAAATCCGCGCGAAGAGAGTTATCTATAGGAAGCTTCGCGGAACGATAACGCGTCTTTTCCCATGACCTAATCGCGCACGTAAATTGAAAAATCAACGGCTTACTCTTTTCGCCTCCTCCCAATGCGGATCGGCTCGTGCCTCGGATAATATACAACAAAACGACTGATATCAGATTTTTTGAACGGAGTCTCTCTCGCTCTCTGTCTCTCTTTCTCTCCCTCTCTCTCTCTCTCTTTCTCACATATAGAAGACGAACACGAATGATTCTGATTACATCACCGTGTTTGCCGGACGGTCCGTTGGAAAACTGGGTTTTGGAGTAAGTTCATCTCGGTTTTATAAACTCGCGAACTTTATATCAGCCCATCCTTGACTTGAACACAACTCTACTCCCACCACGTTACGTCGCACGTCAATGCGCACACGCGAGTAAACAGCCGGCTTGAGCGCCGATTGATCACCGTTCGATCATGAATGATTCGCAAACACGCGAATCACGTGCGATGTGCGTTTTGCGAAGATACCCAACAGATTCCTCGACGCGAACACAATCGACCGTCGGCACGTGATGATCAGACATCCGCGTGTATGTCACAGATACCCTTTTATATCTGGGACCTTTCAGTAAGAAGAAGCTATGCGAAACGTTTCTTCCCGCGTTCGCGACGCAAGTCAAATTTCCGATCTGTTCGCAAAATCGCGCAGCTTCGCGGACCGAAACATAAATGAATTCGTTCACGAAGAGCGCGACAACACCTCCACAGATGTTTTTTCACTTTTATAGATCCGATTATCTTTCTTCCGTGAAGAAACAGCTTAATCGGCTTAAGAATAACTCACTATCTGTTGCGCCGAGTTAATCCGAATTTTATCTTCGGAACGAGCGTTTTGTGTTCTCTCCGCTGCGCGTTTTCAATTAAAAAAAAAAACAAAAAAAAAAGAAACCGTTCTAGCGCGAGATATCCTGCAACATCGTAAATACCTTTACATCTCACATTCGTTTCTCCAATCGTCGGTCATTCTATTTTTCCTGTTTTCCGAGAATCATTCTCCGGCGATCTCTCTTGAAATTTTTGTTATATTAGAAAAAACTCTCTCGTCGGTGATTGAATATAGTGCGACACAAACAAAACTATAAATAAACTAGTTTAGCATTTAGTTCTCATGTTCGCAATATGTTGATTAGTTTTCCTCGTTGCTGCGTGCGCTTTTTTATCTCTTTGAGAGCGCAATGTCGCTGAGAAACTTTGTGTAACGTGTTTTTTTTTTTTTTTTGTTTTTTTTTACTTATCTTAATTTAAAGCAACGCTTCTTGACGTCAAACTCATGCATTAAGCAATTTCCACTCTGCTGTTGAATATCTATCTACTTCTCAGTCTGATTTCATAAGTTTTCCAAAGTACGTTAGTCGACGGATGCCGTCGTGTGTGCCGCGAACTTGTTTGTTCCTCTCGAGTCTCTTCGCCGATTTGTCGAATAGAGAAACGACGGAAAGTCGAATTCCGGTGTTTCTCGATAGAGAAACTCTCTCGGCGCGCGTGTCTATATTTGATCTTGTTTAACTTCCGCGTTATTAGTCTAAGCAATCAATTGTTTACAAGAAGCTGTTATCTACGCTTTACGCTATTACACCACATTTCTTCTACTTCCAGAGTCGTGTTCGTCTCTCCTCGCTTATCTGAAAGTAAGTGTTTGTCACTTCGCGGAAACTCTGTAGGCGAAGCGTTCGAAAATTTATCATTAGAATTAATTTGGTCTCCGTTTAATGCAAACTTCTGTATGTGTACAAGAGCCTCCAGCTTGTATACGTACATACGCAGAAGTTCGCAGCAAATCAAACTCGCGTTAAACTCTCGCTCTCACAAGATGTATGTTTTGAAATAATTGAAAAATAAAAATTTTTAAGACAACATTTCCTTCGAATATTGAACGAATAACAACAAAAATCATTTGCGCGACGAGACACCGCACGTTTGAAGTGCACGCGCAACGAACATTTTTCAAACGTTTGACAAGTAACGTTTCTCGCTTACCGGGAAAACAAGTCGCAAGAATATTCTTACACCCTGTGCTTGATTATGCAGAAGTACGTAACTGTGGCTCAAGTCAACATTATTATGGGCGTGTCAAAGGTGCTTATGCAAAGATATATTACGCCCTCAAAAGATCGGTGTAATGTTTCTCGCCTGCCGGGATGTATTATACATACATGTATAGTACCAATATGTTCCTTCCCCTGACCTACGTGATTCGGCTCTGGCGTGCACGTGCGCGCGAGAGGCACGACAGCTGGTGGCGGCCGACCTTATCAAGATGGCGGCCGCCCGGCGGCGGTCCGTGCCCTTGCGTGTCATTGACAGCGGAGCAGGCAAAGTTCAGACCGCTGGCAGTTATCTGTCGGCTGTTGCGTGAGCTCGGTCTCTTCTCCCTTCCTGATCTGTTGTTCCTCCGCCGATCACAGAGAGCACAACTTATAGCGTTTTTATACATAGGTATATACATAGGATCTCGTTTTCTCTTTCCGATTGCCAGCGCACCTGCTGAACCCGGCGGGCAAGAACGATGTCCACGACGTCGGTAACGAGTCTGACGGTGAAGACGCGGGCGTACGACGGCCAGAAGCCGGGCACCTCGGGTCTGCGTAAGTCCGTGAAGGTCTTCCAACAAGAACACTACACGGAGAACTTTGTCCAGGCGATATTGCACGCCTTGGGCGATCAGCTGGCCGGCTGCACCCTCGTCGTCGGCGGCGACGGACGGTTCTACGGAAAGGAAGCGGTGACGAAGATCATACGTATCGCCGCGGCGAATGGGGTAAGGTCAATCCGCCTTGTGTGTGTGTGTGCGTCGAGCTATTTTCAGACCTGTACTATCAGATTGATAAACCGTCTCGGCAAAGACGGTTTTGACAATATTGTATATCTCAAGACTGTAAGAAGATAAGACAGTATTGTATTCCAAGACAGATGAACTTAGTAGCAAGCAAGTTTTTTTTATGAAACCTGAAACCTGATATCAAGAAACTATATCTGTCCATATATATAGCACGAGAATACATGAGAATATGTAAATCTAAACAATGTAAATCTAACATGTAAACAGTAGTTAGTTTTGTATGTTCTGTGCGATTTTTGTGCGGATATTGTTTCATAATTTTGATACTGAAAATTTCACGGTTATCAAAGAAAATTACATGCTTGAGTTATATAATATGGTTCTTCTTTCTCACTTTGAGAAGTAATTTTTCACAACACAAGAAATAATTAAAATACAAAGAAATAAAAATAACCGCTCTTAGAAACCAGTGAGAACAAGATTGCTTATATCGCAAAACTTGGTTTCTTTTTTTTTTTCAGGTGAGAAAACTGATAGTTGGACAGAATGGCATTCTCTCAACACCAGCGGTGTCGACCACAATTCGGAAGTATAAAACGCACGGCGGGATTGTTTTAACTGCGTCGCACAATCCTGGCGGGCCTGATGCTGACTTTGGCATTAAATTCAATTGCGATAACGGCGGCCCGGCTCCCGACAACGTGACAAACAAAATCTATGAAATCACCAAGACCCTTCAGAGCTACAAGATTATTCCCGAAGTCGCCATAGATATTGACAAAATACAGAACACGTCGATCGAAGTCGACGGTAAACCGTTTACCGTTGACGTGATCGATTCCGTGAACGATTACGTGGAACTCATGAAAGACATTTTTGATTTTGCGAGTATAAAAAAATTGTTGCAAGGAAGCGCGGACAGACCGGCTTTTAAGATTCTCCTCAATTCGATGAATGGAGGTTAGAGGCATTATGTAATTTAATATTCAACGTTCGTTGTGTTTTTGCACATTTTTCTCGGTGATAAGAATCTCTAAATGAGCCCTTTTGATTTTCAGTTACGGGACCGTACGTAAAACGTATATTTAGCAGCGAATTAGGCGTCGATGACACGAGTTTAGTCAATATAAAGCCATTAGAAGATTTCGGTGGTTTGCATCCCGATCCAAATTTAACTTATGCCAAAGATTTAGTGAATGCTATAAAAGAGGGACCGTACGATTTCGGTGCTGCTTTCGATGGAGACGGTGACAGAAATATGGTGAGATTAAAGTCGATGATATATACGGTTTAAAAAAAAAAAAAAACTTATTTCTAATAACAAATGCGTAAGATTGTTCTTAACGATGTGTTACACGCTTATTGGCGTATATTTTTTCAGATCTTGGGCAAGAAAGCCTTCTTCGTTACTCCCTCCGATTCCTTAGCGGTGTTAGCTGCTAATCTAAAATTAATTCCATATTTCCAAAAGACTGGCGTCAAAGGATACGCTAGGTCCATGCCAACAGCTGCGGCTGTCGATAGAGTTGCTGCGAAAAATGAAATAAAATTCTTCGAAGTGCCCACTGGATGGAAATACTTCGGTACGCAAGACAACATTTGTGTAGTACGTCTTATGCAAAATCCAAGCACGCATAATTCCATATAAAAATCTCTAATATGAATTTTAGGAAATTTGATGGACGCCGGGCAACTCTCGTTATGCGGCGAGGAAAGCTTCGGTACCGGTTCCGATCATATTCGCGAGAAGGACGGAATATGGGCTTGTCTCGCGTGGCTCAATGTGATCGCGGGGCTCGGCAAATCTGTAGAAGACATTTTATTAGATCATTGGAAAGTTTATGGTAGAAACTTCTTTACTAGGTACCGTATCTCTGTTGTCTCGTCAAATTTACACATTTTCTTGCGTTTATTTCAAGTCGTTCTAATTCCTGTCGATGAATTATTATTAGATATGATTATGAAAATTGCGATTCCGCATGCGCGGACAAAATGATGCAGAGCATCGAGACTCTTATTCAGAAGCCGGAATTTATCGGCAGAAAATTGCAGTACGAAGGCAAAGTGTACGTGGTCAAGCACGCGGACAATTACTCCTACACGGATCCCGTTGACGGTAGCAAAGCTGCGAAACAGGTACATTTTCCGCAAATAATTAATACAAACTTTCAATTGCTGTTTGTCGAGCTTTTCAAAATTCGTCACATTTGTTTTTTTTCTTTCTCTTTTTTTCCCACATGATACACAGGGTCTACGGATATTGTTCGAGGATGGTTCCCGCATAATATTCCGCTTATCCGGAACGGGAAGTTCGGGCGCCACTATCCGTATGTATATTGACAGTTACGAAAATGATCCGGCTACTTTCGTGAAAGACGCACAACTCGTCTTGAAACCCTTAATTAATATAGCGTTAGAATTAAGCGAACTTCGTCAGTGCACCGGACGCGACGCACCGACTGTGATTACATAAAGTGTCGCGTTCGTTTTTCTTTCATTGTGCGTGGAAAAAACAATTGTCTCTCAATTTTCGACAGTTATTTATTGGAAAAAGATTTCCACAGCGAAAAACATAAGAATTTATTTTTGGGTTTATGGAGATGATACGTCCGCGAGATTTTCGTTGTTCACAAATGCTCACAAAGCAATAGGAATATGATATAAATTGTCGTTGGCAAACAATGTGCGCGCGAATGAATTTTCCATTTTTATAAAAATGTTTCCGGTTTCTCCCTGTCTGTCGCAACACGCGTAATTCCATCCATTCTATTGATACACACATATGTTAAACGAAAAAAAAAAAAAGAAACTTTTCGCGCAAAACTTTTTCAACATGCATATCTGAGTAGCGACTAAAATGTTAAAAAAAAAAAAATCTACATACTAAGATACTCGCTATTGATGTGTTACATTGCTTGAATCTTTACATTTATAAATTACTAAGAGTCGAGATGCAAACTAAAATTTATTTAAAATCTCTCCTGAGTGAGATATACGCGTCGATAGTATGTCCTGGTTCACGCCGATCGTTTGATACGCGTATCACGTACATATATCACGTACGTAAAAATCGATTTAGATTAGATTGTTGAACAGCGCCGCTGTTGAACAAAAAATTCATTATAAACAAATTTTATATTATAATGACACGTACGTTTCGCACTCATATGCTTAGCGTTAAATTATTATTCTTGTGTATTGTATCGGGTGTGTGTAGACATTCTACATGTACTGAAAAAGCTTCTTTGTGAAAAATGTTTTGTGACGCAACATATTGTTTTGTCAAAAATAATATTGTTGATACGCAAAAATATCTAGTTGTTGCCACAGCATATAATAAATAAATAAATAAATAAATAAAAATAAATAAATAAATAAAAAAAGAGTGTAGGAGACGATATTTGTAGTGAGATTGCTTGAGATCGTCCTATTTACACATGTATTGCCTTCTATATGCAAACACAAATGAATAAGACGGTCTTCTTTCTCGAAGAAACGACTACGAATATCGTCCTGTGTCTTCTATGTAGGAAATGCGTAGACGTTCGTCTGAACAAATCGGTCGCAAGTATATAAACGTGAATTCTGAATTTATTTGCCGTTAAAAAAAGGTCCGCGTTGTGTGCGGAGAAATATCTTTTTTACCAAAACGCCGACGCTAAAAGACAGCGAAACAGTTTTCAGTGTTTTATGAATTGACATGAATTTACGGCGATACCGCGATCAAAACGCAAATAAATATCACCACGTGCATTCCGCGGTATGTAAAAATATAATTTGTAAAAATCATGATTGTGAGTGAGTAAAGATGTGGGAATACATTATTGTCAATCTTCCAAAGCTTATGTCTATCCGCGATTCATATTTTGCGTTCATTTTCATTCTCGCGAAGTTGAAAACTGACTGAAATTGTTTCTTCACAAAACTGTGGCCTATAATACGTAGTATCCTCGTACGTATTTTGGAGTTTTTTTTAATGAGATAGCATAATATTGGAGGATTAACAAATTCAAATATTGTCTCGACGGGGGCCGGTCTTTCCAACTTCCTTATCGCTCTTGTCCGTAGAACGGATTGTGCTGGGCAAAATGTATAGGATTCACGTCAATATTGCTATTAGATATTTTATTGCAAAGTTCGGAACAATCGGCCCTTTAAGTTTAACACAGTTTAAGAGGATGCTGAAGCGACGACCGAACTTCGATTTCGATCGTTGCTACACTGTAGTAGCACTTTCTAGTCTAAGATCGAGACAAAGATACACATATATGTCTTTTCAGCGCTTCTGCTAAAATTGTACTAATCTTATTTTGCAAACTATCTTTTTTCTTACAAGCTTGGAGTAGCGTTTTTCATTCCGAATGAGTGCAGAATAAGTTGCTCCCTCTCTTATTTGTCACTCTATAATTTTTAGTTTCTCTTTATTTAGAGGAGAAGTTGTTCTCCCACTTCTGCTTAGCAGTGATTTAGTGGGATGCGTATAGTCTCCGCCTCTAACTAGGAAGTGGGACACCTCTCTTAATTTTATTTCGTGGAATTCTCTACCCCGGATTACAAAAATTAAGGAGGGAGCAATGCCGGACGGTTTAGCATCCTCTTAACGGATAAAAATAAGCGGCTCTAATTTATTATGCTTTACGAAAAGAAAAAATGAATATTTCGATTAATAAATTGAGTCGTTTCGCGAACAGAATGTCATTTACATTTCGTAATGGATATCGAATGTGTGACTCTACTGCGACATTTTTACATGTATACGCGGTACGGAATCTTCTCAGAGGTAAAATATTTAATATGAGAGAGTTACGTTTGCGTCTCATACCGTAGATTTATTTATACCGATAAATTTATGATCTTAAATTGGAGTGGGAAAAAGGTGTAAGAGTCTTTTTGCGCTTCATCTTGTACAGTAGCGTATGTAAAACTGTGTAAGAAAAAAAAAAAATTACGACACACTACTCCAATACGAAAGCGAATATACAAAGAAAAGAGCGTGTTAAAATTAAAACATGATAAAGGTTTTGTAGATATAGTAATGTACGTTTGTAAGAATCTTTCTTTTCGGTCAGTCTTTTTTGTTTTTCTTGAATTTATGTGCATTAGTTTTTCATTTTCACTGCCGATGCACCGGCCTTTTACTTTATGTATATGTAACAGGTGTTCGAAATTTTCTTCTCTGCCATTGATTTGCTAAACGCATATAATATTTTTTAATTCCCTTTTTTTTTTATTTACTCTTTTGTTATATATATATATAGCACGCTATTCTTTATTAGCGTATATAATTGCTTCGTGCTATCTTTCTACTTTAAAATAGTTAACTTTAAAATAAAAAAAAACATGATTGCAGCTTAGTTATTGATAATTGAGAGAAGCATAGATGCTTAAAAAATTTGAATAAATTCTCCAAATCCTGAGAAATAACTTAGAGAATTTTGCCACAATTTCTCAGACTTTGGGCGACCACGTTGTGGTAATGTAGGTTGCAAATTCACATAGTTAACGTGATATTCAGAGTCATATTAGTCTTCCAATAAATTAACATCTCTATGAAATAGCGCAATATTAAATTTATAAAAGAATACTTTTTCGTCGAAAAACACTGTACAGACAATATAGTTTGCACACATACACACACACACACACATACTGAATATCCCGTTAAGATTAATCGATAGAATAGAATATGTTAATAAACTTGTATAAAAAGTGAACGGTAGATCGATCATAAAAGTGAAATGTGTATTTCTTCCGAAAAAGGAACGAAATATATCGCGATTATTGAGAGAGACAGCAAAAAATGTTATATTTTATTAATAATGTGTATAAATTCACATAAGAAAGTTAACAATAGGTAGTAATGCGAAAACACGTTCGATAAGTAAGAGAGATACTACCCGCGTTGTATCTCGCAAAGCTAGTAAATATCTCTATCCGTAATAATTAACATAACAACCGTGAACAGTCATTGTCTTGTAGTTTTTTTTTTTTTTTTCGTTTCTTTCTTTTGTTCGTTTCTTTAACTTCGTCTCTGCTTCTTTCTTTTGTACGATATTTCTCTCTACGAGCGTTTGTGTATTCTCTGAAATGTCAACGTGAACACACGGTTATATATGCATATATTTATGTAAATATATTACAAACTACCACACTTAAACGCGTGATCATGATTCATGTTTCATTTGAACAAAATTGGTAAAAAACTTTCACACGGTGTGGCGAATACGCTGCGAAAAGACACGGTATGTGGTAAAATCCGGAAACACACGTGAAACAACTATATGTGAGAGAAATTTGTCTTTCTTTCCTTGAATATAAAAATTAAAAAATGCAGCGTATTATACGGAGAGATTCCGCAAGGCAATTATGTAAATAGTTGATGGTGGAGGAGAATAAGAAGGAGGAGGAGGAGGAGGAGGAAGAGGAAGAAGAGGAGGAGGAGAGGAGAAAGAGGAGATACTTAGGGACCTGAGCCGACACACGCTCCCGTTTGATTCACTAATTACGTTCTAGAGAAATATGAAAGGCACGTATCTCTTTCTCTGAGACGCGCGTCGTGTACAATCTCTCTAGAATGTAATGAAGATCACGTAACGCGGCGGCGGTGTCACAGAGACCAGCACAGAGACTGCCGATTACTATAAAAATATTAACATGTAACATTTGTATCACATAATCATAATAAATCATATTAATGTAATCATACTAATTACCATTGTAAGAGTACGTGAATGAGTGGCTGCTTGGAATGCACGTGGTACGGACAATTGCTTCTTTAATGCGATGTAAACTCGAAATGTTTTGCATAAGAAAAAATGTTGCAAAACCAAATCTCGGACCTTCTAGTGTCAGCGGATTGTGTAAAAGATATATGTACCGCATTCGCTTGTGCGTCATTTGAATACGAATGTGACCGTCCTGATTCTCGCACTTAAGAATTAAGATGCGATTATCCATGTCACGAGTAAAACATAACGATGGACGACATTCTTGCGCTGAAAATTCTAGTTTGGCGGCGGTTTCACGATTATAATTTATGTGAACTTGATCTTCTCGCGTGCACTTAAGTTTAAGCAGTTTCTATGTTCAACCAAACTCGTACAATCTGGAAAGTGTCGACGACTCCGATTTAATTTTCAATAAATTTTAATTCATTACAACGAAGGTTCCTGCAGTTTGTCAACATTCCATTAAAATTGTATATTTATCCTGTAAATCCCTTGACTGTATGTATATTACATAATTGAGATCTAGTACGGATTTATATCACAAGATGTATTCAAGAACCAAGATATTCTTCGTAATAGAGAATTTTTATTATAAATATTTTTTTAAATACAATTTAGGTTTTATCAAAACTGTACAAGTATCTTAACACAGAATAATAAATTTATACCATGTCAAAATCGTCCCTCTGAAACAAAAAACAAAATTATTCAATGTTTACCTCTAGAATAATATTTGTAGAAATGTTAAAAGAGAAATCATTACCTGATTGTTGTACTGTAACACATGTTTCCTAATAGCTGAGGTATCCACCCATGTAACAAAATCTTCCAAGTTTCTGTAAACAAAAACACATGTAAATCATCTTTTATATATTTTTTTAACACAGACACAATATGAGAGTAAGACCAAAAGGCGTGTTACCTCGTTACCAAAAATGCAGGATCCTTTACAACTTCCACTCCGACTCGAACGTGACCCTGTTCTATCAGTTTTGTCGCCATCGATATTGTTTGGCTCATTTTATTACGCACCATAACAACAGGAAGTCTCCGTCTGCAGAAGCAACTGGCGGTCACCTTCTGGGTCTGAGCCAAGTCCCACTTCGTAGAGATCAGTCCCATCATATAGAGTTTTTCCAACAATGTAGCGCTCTGTTCTATGCGAAAGGGATGATCGGGCTCGATTTCCTTGATCTTCTTACCCAACTCTCTTATCTCGCGTGACAGTTTATTGTATCTACAACAATTGTTTGCTTTATTCGTAAAAAGTACACAGCTCCGTGTGTTATAACGTTACACACGTGTACTCACATGGTATAATCCGATCTTTTCTGAATGCAATATCGTCTTAAAATCTTAACCTCGTGGAGATTATTGTCGACTGTCCAAGACAGAAAATCCACTTTCTTCAGGAGCTTCTTCTCGTGATACTTTAATTTCCGCACCATCGTGATCTAATTGCTCGCTGTGACAATGTATGTATTTTATCTAATTTACTCTGTACGTAGCTTTTTTATTTATGTAAACAAATGGTAACGGAACAGAAACGCACGTTGTGCGTTTTGCAACATATAACCTCGCAATCATACATGTGCTGCGCAAGTCGTGCCAACGAGTGGGAGAAACAGGGGAGAGTTGACTCAAGCGAGTTGAATCGGTTTCGAAAAGTTGAGTCAAGACGAACACTCTGCCTTATACGTACCGAAATGGTCAATACAAATGTTCTGTGCGCTATGCTGCGTATGGCGTGTATATTACACTTCGGCCACAGAAGAGAGGGATAGCAAAATGTCATTTTTCTCAATGTTTTCCGAATAAGTCAGTGAAAGAAGTCTCCGACGAATCTGGCAAAGTCTCTGAATCGACATGGCTCATCTGAACAACGTGTTGAAGGCTGTGGAAACACTGAACACGCTGCGTGAATCAGACACACTGTCGGATTCTGGAGCAAGGTATGTGTGTATGAGCAACATTGGAGATATTGAAAAGAAATCTTGGCTGTTTGCGGTCTTCAATTTTGTTGGTTTAATATTTCGAAAAGATGTCACAGTCGGTAGTTGATAATAAAATATCTATCTTTAAGCAACAGAAAGGAAAAGATATCGTGCTGCACAGTAATTGTCGAGGGGATATGTTCACCAGCTATCAGACAGAATGCCAAATTTCCGCAAATTCTCACTGCTACTATTGAAACACTGCTGGCATTGTGTAACGATGAGGAGTCGGATGTCAGAATGGTCGCGGATGAATCTCTCAATAAAATTATAAGGGTATGTGTAAGAAAGAGTGACAGAGAAAGAGATAGAAACAATGTTTTTTCATTGCCACATGACAAACATCACATTTTTAGATAATGGTTGACAGCAACATCAGCAAGATTCAGGTAGAACTTTACAATGAAATAAAGAGAAATGGTCCCGCGCGTATACTGAGAGCTGCTCTCTTGAGATTTGGCCTGCTGAGTCACATGATACGTCCCTCAAGGGGTAAAGCTTACGTATCAAATCTGATACCTTGTATAGTCATTATTGCGCATCGATCCGAGGACATTGTCATCGAAACGTTATCGCACTCATTGCCGTTAATTTTCAAAGTGTTAGGACCATTTATGACAGATAAAGATGTTAAGGCAAGTATCATATTGCGTCAAAAGTATTCGTGCGAGAGAAGAGTTCTCTAGAAGAAAAGAAACGATCATTATAAATGTGTTTCAGAACTTGCTAAAAGCATTTTTCGAGAACATTTCTTCCCCTCAAGCAGCTTTTCGCAGAGCTGCAGCTAACATGATTCTAGCAACGTGTATAAATTGTAGAAAGCCGCAGTTCTTTTTAAATTATGTGTTGAATCATCTGTTAGGTACGAAAGTGTATTTAAACATGTTTTACATGTTTTTCAGAAGACATTTTATTAATGCTCTGTCCGTCCCATCAGATATAATAATGCCAGCGAGAAACGTCGAGGAACACTCGTCTACCATCATAGGCGTGTTTGGATGCTTAAGAGTGATTTTATTTCACATATGCAAATCCTCTGAACCCGAGGACGTTGAAACGCAACAGATAGATAGTCTGTTGCATATTTACGAGCTGTGTTTGCATTACACGAAGTGGCATTCCGATCACAATGTCATAAATGCAGCTCTGGAGACACTGGTGCAACTCTTGAAAATGCCTCCGAAGTCACTGGTGTCAGTTTTATTGTCGTCAGAGGGCATAACTCAAAGCAAGATAATGACGAATCAAAATGCGCACGCCCCGTCACTGGGTCAGATGAGTATTTCCAGCGCGAGTACCGCTTGCGGCGGAAATTCGGACCCGATTTTGAATCTGCACGAACCCGACGTACCGGAGATTACGTCTAACATAAACGAATGGATGTCAGATACGAAAATGACACAGCCGGTCGCGTGCAGCGTACAGACGCAGGAGGAATCGCACACGACGAGCGACGTGATAGAGTTGAAAGGAAAGGTCTTGGAAAATCTTTGCGGTCTGAGAATCGAAGTCATTGACAGTAAGAAACAAGCATGTTGCGAAACGTAATTCGCTTGATGATTTCGCAAATATTAGCTCCCGATGTTTTTCAGATGATGTCGTCGAGGAGGGTAGCGATGTTGGAAGCGAGATCGAAAAGTCCGAAAGAGCGACGTATCCGAGTCTACAGAGCGAACAGTCGAAGGAGGAAGATTACTCCGACGAGGCCACCCTGTCGTTCGCGTCACCTAAGAAATCTTCCTTAGATTTTCCGTTGTACGAGGCGGATGTCGGTAGTTTCACGGACTCGGATATGCCCGTCAAGTTCTGCTGTCGTTACCTAGTATCCTCCTTCCTGCTCGCGGGCAAACCCGGTCACTTGATATCAGACAAGCTGTTTCGCGTTAGTGTAAAGTCTCTCGCTCTAACGTGCGTGGGTTACATCTTGAAACTTGACCCTCATTTGTTTACAATGACCGTGGCTAGAGAGTCGAGCTGCAACGAGACGAACCAATTGATTGCAGACATCTTGCTGTTTGCAAATCACCCAGATCCGCAGATCAGGGGCAATATAGCAATGGTGATCGGATTCTTCTTGAAGTCCGTGTTTGTTCAGTACGGCGGCTCCTTTCGAGACTTCGAGGCAAAGTGTTCGATCGAGAAGAGATACGGGAACGTCTCGTTGGACGACATGATAAAGTTGCTTCTAAACGTGAGTTTGCACATTTCAGAGGACGACTGTCGTGAAGTTTTTTAACTCACGCGCTTATTTGTCTGTCTGAATATGCAGGGCTTGAACGACGATTCCGCGACAACGTGTCGTCAAACACTGAACGCGTTGAATATCTGCTTGCCGGAGCTGCTCGAGTCTGTCGATAACGAACACGGCCTCACCATTTTAGCCGCGCTGCCGAAACTCATGAAGAATTCGTATTTTCTGGTGAAAGTGAAATTGGTCGAATTGCTGAGTAAATTGTCGTATGTCACGATCGAGCACATTGCGGGACAAACGTTATTCCAAGAGCATTTTGTCGACGTGATAATAGCGTTGTTGGGCGATCAAGATCAAAGGGTGAGACACGCTGCGTCAGACGCCATTGTTAAGTAAGACGAACTTTACAAATTTCTTCACTTTATCGCCTATACGTTATTTAAATCAACGTGCGCGCGTTTCGCGCTCTTTGTCATTTCAGAAGTATTCCGTTTTTATACTTCCGACATCCTCAGGAGGATACCGTTACGAGAAAGGCCACGCGGTACACTCAGCAATTTTTAAGCGCCGTAACGACGAGCATCTCGGAACTGTCGTCGTGCCAAATTAAACATAAGCCCTTTGTGAACACGTCCATCAAACCTTTCGTGTTTCTGAATCATTACGACGGACCGAACCACGACTCCGGCGTGGAATATTCTTTGTCCCGCATAGTCAATATTCTGACGGAGATACTGACGGTTCACTCTTCCAAGTATTTGATATACGGATGCTGCGAGACTCTCTTCTGTCTGAGCGAGACTTACCCCACCACGGTTTACGTCAGAGGATGGGATTATATTCTGCCGAAAACGTCGCTGAAGAGATCCAAGAGGAGTGGCGATCGATCGGACGCGATCGACATCAATTTCATGAACGAAATGATCGCCCCGGTGGGCAGCGGTCTCTTGTCGCTGGCGATGCCCTTGCTTACGTCGTCGACCATCAGTCTGGATCTGTCCACGCACCGGCATCTGATACTTCTCGCTGGCAATCTGGCTTCCGGATTGGCCGTGTGTAACTTCAAAGCGGGAAGCGATCCGACAAAACTGTGGAGCACGTGCAAGGACAGACATCTGGAATTTTTGTTAACGCACATCATGAGGGTTCTCAATATCTTCGTCCACGTCATCGACGAGGTGCAGCTGACGCAAAGCAGCTCCAAACCGTTGTTGCCTTCCCTGTCGACCGCGCAAACGTTGTCGCCCAAGAAGAAGATCGTGCCGGAGCAATCGAGATCGAAGGAGAAAGGTGAGAAGATCGGAAGCCTGAGGAGCGGGAAGGAACTGATAGGAACGTTCGTCGGCATACCGCATTACATGAAGATACACGACATCTTGAAAGCGGCGCATTCCAATTACTTAGTCACTCTGCAGCACGAGGCCAGCGAGATGTACGTCTCGCTGCTGAACGCGACGCTGGACGTGCTCTCGCAGATCCTCGAGATCGCGTTTGTCAACGAAGCCGGTAGAATAGCGGAGGAGGTGTTGTATTATCTAAAGACCACCGTGGTGTTATCACCAACGGCGACGGTTCGGTGTGTTCAACAGTTGCTCAAGTGCTTGTTCGGCACGAATGTGTGCGCGCAGTGGAGCGAGTTGGACACGCAGAAGAATCTGGATAGACGCGACACGTTGCAGGATGACATTCACGGTTTCTACAACCAGTGCTTTCAACATCCCGCCAGACAAATGGCGAACACGATCAAACGAATAGGAAACAATTGCAGGGGCGAAAACGAACCGGATACCGGGTGAGCACAAGTCATTCCAGATACTTCGCAAACAGTTGCACGTGCTAGTTCGCTAACTAGTCTTCCTTTTTTTTTGTATTTTCAGATGGATAGGGTTGTTACGCAGAAAGAGTGATCGCAAATTCTCGTCGGTGTTCAAGACCCTGGCGCGATCGTCGGACCAGAAGACATCCGTCGCCTCTTTCATTCGGCTCTTCGAACCGATGGTTATAAAGTCTTTGAAGCAGTACACCGTTACGAGCAACGTCGCGTTGCAGTGCCAAGTTCTGATGTTGCTGAGTCAGCTGGTCCAGTTAAAAGTCAATTACTGTTTACTGGATTCCGACAAGATATTCATCGGATTTGTGTTGAAGCAATTCGAGTTTATCGAGGAGGGTCACGTGCAACAGACCGAAGAACTGTTGCCGAAGGTGTTCAATTTCCTGGTGCACTTGTCTTACGAGAAGAATCACTCGAAAACGATAATCGGCGTGCCAAAGATAATTCAATTGTGCGACGGTCTGATGGCGAGCGGACAGCCCGCGATTTCGCACTGTATACCCGCGCTCGCGCCCGTCATCGAGGATATATTTCTCGTTCGTAACGGCAGTTCGAGCGCGATCGAGCAACGCGAATTGGAAACTACGAAAGACGTGCTAATAGCTATGCTGCTGCGTCTGGTGGAGTATCACGAGGTGATAGAGCTCTTGGCGCTGTGCCTGGCTGAATCCAGATTCAGCGGGGACGGCAATGGGGAGGAAAAATGGCGACGATGGTCGAGACTGACCATGGACACCGTGCTTCCGATAATGGCGGCTGGGAAACTCAAGATAGAATCCGAGAAAGCTCACGTCGCGCTGGTGAAATTGTTCGCCGCCATCTCGCCCACGGTTTTCCGGCCGGTGGATCCACTTCTTAAGATACTCTTCACCGCGTCAATATCCGCGACGGCTTCCACACTGAGACTCAAGCGTTGGTTGGGTATGATCAACGTTGTGCTGCTCTCGTTGATTTCTTGCGCAAAAGAAGAGGCGATGCTGGCACGTCTCTCGGATCTCAGCATATGTGTGACGGACGTATCTCAGTTGTTCTTACCGTCCGAAGATCCGTCCTCGAAGTCCGATTGCAATATGGATCCTCTGAACGTTATGAGTACTCGGTCGCGGCAAGCGTCGCCCGAACAAATATTGGCCCGATTTATATTCAAGGTGATCAATCTAATAAGCACGAAGGTGTTCAATCTGCTCGGTTTGATAAATCACAAATCCGCGGATCCTTTCGTCGGTTTCTCCGATTACACGGCGGACGACATTTATCTGGTGCACCAGTTCGCGTTTTTCCTGCAATTGTGCATTCACATGTTTGAATCCGGGAGCCACTGCAAGGTGGCGAACGCGACGATGCAGATGATTCAGGGTCGCAACGTGCCCGATGAGGAAAAATTGCTGATCGACGATCTGAACTTCCTGATGCTCAACATCGGGAGCACGTGTCCGACGGTGACGTGCCAGTGGGCGTATTTGATGATCTTGCTCGGTTACAACGAGATGTCATTCTGGTCGAAGATCCTGGGCATTGGCAAGCCCGATTACGTCGCGTACGTTCGGCCGAGCGACAAGAAAACGCACGATCACACCAACAGCAGCATAAACATACAGATTATCCGACGAGGTGGAATCATATTGTTCTGTGATTACATATGCGAGAATCTCAACGATGTGGAACCGCTGACGTGGTTGCTGGTAAACCACATCGAAGAAGCCATAAACATCGCCACTGAATCTCCGGTGAGAGATCTGCTGACCACGGCTATTCACAGAAATCCGGCCGCCAGCGGATTGCTGGTGCAAGCCATTGCGACAAAGTGCACGGATTTGTCGCGGCCCAGTTTCATAAAGCGTCTGTTGCAGTGCATCGAGGGTGCTCATCACTCGCAGAGCGGCGCGGTTATAATGACCCTGATACCGGGACTGCTGTCCACCAAGTATCTCGCCCTGTCGAGAATGGCGGCGAAGATCGCCAGCCGCAAGGTGGAGATACTGTTAACCACCAACGCAGAAGATGTGGTCAATCAGTTGTCGAAGGAGGAGATCGTGAAGATCATGGACACCCTGCAGATCACCAAATTGGCCCGGAAGCACGGCGGTTTGGTCAGCCTGCTGAACAAGCTCGCTGTTCAGTACTACGACCTGTCACCGCTCGAGCTCGATCAGTGCAGACCGTTCAATCCGTCCACTGTGAAGAGCGTTCAGTTGGACAGAAATTGGTTCCTGTCGCAAGTGAAACTGCGATGCTGCCAGCCGAATGTCGGCAACAATCCCGTGGAACTGGCGCAATTACTGAAGAACTTGGACTTCGACGATTGCACGAGCATCCTCTCCTGCAAAGAATTCAATTTGAAGATTCTGAAGCACTGTGTGATATTGGGAGCGAGGCTCAGCGTCGAGAAGTGCCAGCAGTTGGAATTCGGACAGGCGCAAAGCGAGAAAGATTTTTATTTCGACGCGAATCCTCTGTACGTCGCCGCCAAGCAATGTTTGTTAGAGCATATTCACTATATCTGCGAGGTCATGCCGAAGCCGCATCAAATCTACAATCCGGAAGCGGATAACAGCAGCGGAAAGGAGTTGAAATACGCCGCTAGATTCTCCGAACTGCTGAGCGATTCTCTCTATTGGGAGATGCTCTTCACCATAATTCCGACTGTTAGAGTTTATATGAAGACACTGCCCAAGTTGGCCAAGTACAACGTGGCGAAGATCGACGTGAAATTCGAGGAAGATATCGCCAGGTTTTCCTTGTTGTGCCTTGAGCTTGCGCACTGGATGATTCATTCCGACAGAAAGAACGTTCGTAAATCGAGGCCGCACGACACGTATCTCGCGTTGAGTTGCGCGGCTGAAATTCTGCGGCAAGCTGCCCCGAGCAAAATCTTCGGAGACGTTGCGCGTTACACCTGGGTCTGTTCCGCGGCGATCTCGCTGACGAAGATAGTGGAGAGTATATTAACGACAATAGAACCTTTACCGACGGTGAATTCTCAGGCGCTGGAGCCGGCTCTGCGCGACGAAGACACCAGGGATTACGCCCAAGCCTGCATCCAAATGACGTCGATAGTAGCCTGGCTTGAGAAGTGTCAAGTCGAGAATTCCACGAGAAATATTCCGCCGTATTTGTTCAACACGATAAAATCGCTGGTAGTGAGCGTGAGCCGGCAACCGCTGGTGAACTCCTACATCCTGACGCCACCGTTGGTGTGGAAACGCGGCTGTCACGTCGTCGGGTCGGGTCCCACCAAGTGCTACTTTCCCCTGCTGTCGTCCGAATCCAATATCCTGTTGGAAGTGGACATTCTGGAGCAGTTTATCTACCGAGTGAATTTGCTGGGTTGGACGTCCAGGTCGCAGTTCGAGGAGATCTGGATGGCGTTTCTGAGCGTTCTCAACTTCCTTCAGAACGAAAACACATCCTCGGAAGAGATGGCGACGTTGATTCAAGCGAGCAGCTTGGCGATTCAGGCGATAACCCGATTGCTCTTGCAGACTCTGCTTCTGCCGTGTCCCGGCAATCCCGACGCGAGCGCCTACGTTCATCATCCCAGAGATCCGCAGCTCTCAGTTCACAAGATCAGCTCGCGAAAACTCTACGCGATACAGGAGTTGCTCATCTGGAAGTACGAGTACATGAACGACTCGGAGAACAAAAACGGTTTGAAGTTGGATCACATATTTCATCGGACGAACGTAGAGAGAACCTCCTCTTCCGACAAGTTCATGTACAGTCAGCTATCGGTCTCTTACTTGTGGTCGTTGTGCAATTTATACGAGGACAAATTGAACGCTTCCGTTCTGGACTTGAAGAACAGACGGAACGACGCGCTGATGTCCGCCTCGCTCGATCTCGACTCGTGTCTGCGTTTCTTGATCGAACATTACACCACTTGGATGTCACCGCAGGCTAACACGCCCGTGCAACTGTTAACGGAAATCGTCAAGTCTATTCTCGCGATCTCGGAACTCTTTCTCGAGAGATCGCAGTATCAGTGGATGCTGGACGTGTGTCTGGAAGTCTCGAGGATTCATCCGACGGAGAACGCGATTTTGCATCAATACCTGGCTATTTCCGTGTGCAAAGCCGCCGCCGTGTTAACGCCGTTGGTGAGAAGTTTCCGTTCTCTTGCTTGTGTTACAATAAATAAATAAAACTGCGTTGTTTTTTTTTTTTTTTTTTAACCGCAAATTTTATTTCGCAGGATTTGGAGACTTTGGACAAGGTAAAGCGGATAGTTGATGTTAATTTAAAATCGGGATTCTTAGCTTCCAGAGTTTCCGCGCTTCACGGCTCTCTGTATTTGCTGCAAAGCGCTGTACTGACCAAATGCGAGGAAACCATGAATATTATACACCCCCTAACCATCGAATATATACAAAAGCACATCGATTCGCAAGATTCGAATAGGTAATTTGATGTTAAACGAAGATTTATCCAAATTCTAATCAATAAACCATTAGTAATCGTTGCGCGAAGTACATCGTTCTTTCATCTAACGTTAATATTTCCACCGTTGTTGCTTCGACACAGCGTATTAGACCAAAGCGAAGAGCATCAGGGAGTGATGTGGGCCCTGGTGTTTTTCCTGCTGGAACACGCAGAAGACACGCCGCCGGACACGGAAGCGCCTGCCGTACTGGAATTAGTCCTTTCTCTAGTCACGTCCCAAAATATCTCGTACGGTTTGCATCAGACTTTGTTGCAGGTGTGTGCGTTAAGACGATTCTTATTTCAATTAATCTTTCAATATTATACGAAGGCTATTTATTTATTTTTTCAATTTTTTCTCACAGGGTCTGGAGAGACTCGTGGCAACACGAAGCGTAGTGGGAAAGGTCGCCGAGCAAATCGTTAAAGTCGCGATCGACCGGCTGAAGCAGCCGAGTCCGTTGCTGGCGCTGCCGGCTCTGCAGCTTCTGCTGACGTGCATGTACACCGAGGCGGCCGATCGGCTGAATCAGCCCGGTGCCGAAGAACCGCTGCCCGACGTCGAGCCCGAGGCTTTGGTACGATCGATAGAACGTATTTCCGCGATATTCGACAAAATCCGTAAGGGCCATCCGATGGAAGTGGAGGTGCTGTGCACGGTTCTGTCGCACGTTCTCACGGATTTCTTTCCGCCGTCGGAGATTCTGACCAAGGTCATCGGTGAATTTCTGTCCCCGCAACAACCGCATCCGAGATTACTTTCCGCTGTGGTCTTCAAAGTTTGTAAAATTATAAAAAAAAAAAAAATAAATAAATAAATCGTGAATAGTCAACAGCAGAATATAAAAAGCGAATGAATTGTCTGATCTTGTGCGTCAGGTTTGCGAGAAAGCGTGCACCAGCACGGAAATGGAGCTTCTTCAAGACTGGGTGGTCTTCAGTTTACCAAATTTCATTCAGAGCTTGCCAATAGCAATGTCAACCTGGTGCTTGTCCTGTTTCTTCATAAGCGCGTCGACGAATCACTGGCTGAGAGCTTTGTATCCTTTTTTTTCGTCGTACGCAAATTCGTTGCGCGTTGTGTGTGCAACATTTATAATTGTTTACGAACAGAGGGAAAAAAACACTAGTCCTTAGCTACAAGTTATATAACAGATTTCCGTACGTTCAGTCGAGAATAGGAAAGTACGATTACGAGGACAAGAAAATCTTGTGTATAGCCGCTTCGGACTTTTATTACAAAGTAAACTGACGCTTCTCAATTCACATGCAAATATATTTCTCTTATTGTGTGTAAATTTTATTCATATGAGAATCTTTCAGCTACCGAAGGAGTCTCAAAAGAAGGCGTTCGTCGAAACCTTCGAGACTGCCGCGAAGGAACCCGGGACTCCGTTCACTGACATTCTAACGTCTTTTTAATGTATGTTGACCATAGTTGAGAGAAAATAACTTAGGAGATGATTGTCAAATCAATGTACAACTGCTAGTGCGTTGACACGCCGCGTCGTGTGCACATGTGTACATTTGTATGTATGACGATATTTATTTTACATTATATTCCTTCAACAAAAGAGAAAGAGATATATATATATATATATATATATATATATATATATAAAAAAGTTGTTTTTCAATAAACAGTATTTTTTAAGTATCATCGTGTTTCTGTCTCTCTTCTACAACTTCAAACCTGCCTCCACGGATGCAACGCAAATTGGCTACGCGAGGATCTTGCGAATTCCTCGCGAGAAATACATGCGGATGAAGAGTGTGTGTGTGTGTGTGTGTGTGTGTGTGTGTATGTGTGTGTGTGTGTGACTAGAGAAATTTTTCTAATGCAAACAGTAACTCCCGGAACAGTAAAGTAACAATTTTATCGGTTATTATTTGTAAACTTCTTTAGTCCATTCTGTTTCTTTTTCGTCAGTTTGTTTTTTAGATAATAGACCCACATGTGCAGAGTGACGTAGTAGAATACTTCTATGAGCGAGAGCACACTGGCACCGAGAAATAAACCTGCTGCGCTTCCGACTGCCGCTGTAACACAAAAAACTGAATAATAATATAACAAGAAATATTACCCGAGAATTTATCAGGTACTTAAATAAAATAATATAAATTATCTCAGTATATTATCAACTTGAAAATTTAATGAACGGACAATAACTCATTCGCGTGGAACATGATTGTTTTTCTGCTGACGTGTAAATGTACATCAAGTGTAATTAACTTGCTTAGAAAATCGTTGAATCCGAATACTTCCTCTCGTCTGAATAAACTTTCCGGAAAGTTTACGATTAGACTGAACCATATTACCGGGTGGTCGCGGACTATGTCATCTCTGTGGAAGTAAACAGCACCGTTATGATATCAACGCGAGATCAACGCGAAATAATTGAATGTTTGCACATGTGTCGTTTATATATTGCAATATATATCTTCTGTATAATGAGCGCGATTTAAAATTACTTCAATGCGCTGTTGCGTTTCTGTAAGCTGTAATGATCGTCGTTGCAATTCGGCAAGCAATTACATCTGGCTCGCATGTATTTGCGCAGAAAGAGTTGGTCTTTTATAGTAGCGATGCAACGCAGCTGGGCAGCATTGCATATCGGAACACCCGCTGAAAGAAGAAACAACGTCATTATCACACGCAGAAGGTGGAATTTGCACAACAATTGTTTTTTTTTTTTTTTTTTTTTTTTTTTTTTTTTCATCTAATTTAGCGATTTGCAGAATAAAACAACGTGCAAACCTGTCGGCCGTGCGAAGTGAGGAAAGCAACCGCATCGCTGCCGGATCGTTCGATATCTGCATTCCATCATGCACATGTTCAACGTGTACACAGGCCACATCTCTAGACCTCCGTCCTCGCTGAACTTGCACTTTCTCTGTTTCACCGTGAGCTTCATCACTTTCCGGCTGGTGACGTGCTTCACAATCGAAACGGTGTACTGCACTATTTGAAAAGGTTCCACATAAAGCCCTTTGTGCTGATACTCGTTCACCTCGCCGGGATAGTACATGGTGACCTGAAGAACAAACGGTGAGTCAAGACGAGTTTGTTTTTTTTTTTTTTTTGAAAATAAAGTGTATGGAGATTCTCCAATCGATTCCCACCGTTCCACTCGTCGTCACTCTGATCGCTTCTATGTTACCATTGTCCTCAGGATAGTAAAACGGTACGGTCTCCGGTGGCGGTACCACGGTCCAATTGTCCTGCATCCAGTACCTTCGAGAAGAAGAACAGCTGTTGAAGTGAGATGAGAGAAGAGAATAATAACTCCAAGATCAAGGTAGATGTTTGTACGCATTGCTCACTCAAACGTAACGTAAATGCTCTTGTAATTTCGCGCCGACAGACATATGCCTCTCTCGGTGATTACCGAGTGCAGCGTCACGTTTTGCGTCTCACCGAAATAGAAATGAAACTCGTTTCGCAGATCGTGTAAGATCGGCAGCCACTTTTCCGGCGGAACCGCGTCGAAGTTCGGCGTCTTGTGCATGCTCTCGTAATCAACGCTGGACAGAAACCGAAAGAAACTTCTCGTCTCCGGAGTATCCTCCACGTCGTATCTGCGCGCGTAATTTAGATGATCTCAGTAATATAAAAAAAAACAAAACCAACTAACTAAATTAAGAACAAGTTCGAGAGCAAAATGCGGGCGAACACGTGCCGTTCTAAAGTAGCTGGAAATTTGCTCTCGTCCGTTTGATTGGTGGGACAGATGAGAAACGACGGTTTCCGGACGTGGAACTTCTGCCAATTCAAGTCGATGCTTTGGACGGTTTCCTTGTTCTGATAGCGGAGCCAAAAACTGAACGACACGTAGATGTGAATCATCAGGCACACGCCAATAAACACGACCGCTAAAATTCTTCGTTACACACGCGTATATTAATACGGTTTTTTTTTTTTTTTTTTTATAAAAAACAGATTTGTTTTCTAGAAATGCATTATAGTGCAAATAAAGCGCACTGTAGGCACTTGCAAATATCGTACCTTTCTACGGGATGTCTCCGACGCGCGACTATGTGATTAAGTCCGTGAATGCTGGAATTGCGCGCGAAGTCGATGAAGTATCTCTCTTTCGCGTTTGTCCCGTTGATTTCCTCCAGACCGATGTGATCGAGCACAACGTCCGGCACGATTCGTAGCTCGGCAAGTGCATTTTTCATTCGCGTCTGATAATCGGGTAAGATCTCGTTTGTGTGAAAACAGCGATTTTTTTCACGAGCGCTCGATGAGTTCGCGTGACTTTTCGTCTGGGAACATTTCAGCGCGGATTTGCCATCCATATTGCGTCTCAATAATCCGTTAATGAGAAGCGATCTCTTTTCTTCTTGTTATAGCTTATCTCTTTTCAAGGTAAAAGTTTTGAAAAACGTGTTGTTTGAAATGAAAAATAAATTAAATTATTTGTTTTGCAAACAATAATCTTTTCTTTTTCCCAGAGAGAGAGAGAGAGAGATAATTATTAAGTATCTACTCTGGTAAAATGTGTACACACGACTGTCGTATGTCGCGTTACGTCACATGGAAAATCCGCAAGCAAGTAAACGTACGCGAATAATTTAAATATCGCGATATTATACAAGTTGCGATTTTTATCACCGCAACGAAACATTTATCGCACGCACGATGTCTATATAAAATTCAGACGCGATGTATTACGTCTATTAAATATTTTACAGATAAGGAGGAGAATTTTAATTATTTACTTTAAAAAAAAAAAGAGCGGAGAAAAAAGGAGATTTTTAGCACGTAATGAAATAAATTAATGCAGTAATATTCCATTTATTTCAAGAACATAAATTTTTTTGATATCGAATAGAGTTCTGTCAGATTTGTGAAACTTGCAACCGAATCCTATACGCGAATATACTTGATTTCAATCGAAACATTTTCGCATCGATGAGTCGTCGCGCGGAGGAACGTGTGTCAAAACTCGTGCGTTTTACGCGTTGCGTGTGTACGAGAGATGTGTACAACCTTTCCAATTGTTTGACCGTATTTTATGTTTTGTATATTTCTCTCTCTCTCTCTCTCTCTCTCTCTCTTTTTGAATCAACAGAATTTAAGCGAAAGTGCGACCGACGTGAAAAACAAATTGACACGCACATGATCGCTGAAAACTACGAGAGTCCAGTTTCTCTGCGATAACAGCATTTTATCATGAGATCAGTTCGATCGTTTCCAGCGGGATTTCAGTGTCACTCTAGAACCGTAGCGTGGGAGACTCTCGACGTTCAATCGAATTCTGATAACGCCGCGATACGCGATTAATATGGTAAGTTTTTTATGTTACACATTTATTATTTTTTAAAAGAAATTAAATACGCTTCGATTTGTTTGGCTCTCACTTTGCTTTAGGAAACTACGGAGATGTGCAGGAAGGGAGCGAGCGGATACAAGGACGTCGGATATCAGTACACCGAGTTCTGTCCTAAGTGCGGACAGAACGATTACGAGGACGGGTTGCGCGGTTTAACGGCGCGTAAGAGGAAGACCAAGTTTTACGAGAGACACTGTCCTTCGTGCCACTGCCCGCCCGAAAGACGAAGAGCCCACTCGCCCGGAAGATCGAGGTGATGATTTTCTCTCTTTCTATCGGTTGATAACAATTTTCGAAAAATGTTTCGTTGCGTTTGACATCGTGAGTGAATTTAATAATAAAATAAAAGCAACACATTTAAAATAAAAAAAATATATATATATATTTCCAGTCTTTGATGAATTAATGAAAATTTAATTGGGTTTTAAGAATGTCGGAAAATATCGAGGCGATGTTGAGTCAATACGAGCGCGTGCCCGTGGAACCGATCAGCTCGAACATCAAAAAGTCACAGAGCAGTCCTTTGTCGCAGAAGATAGTCTTAAACGATTGTCAAACGAACGCGACTTCCTGTCGTTGCCTCAGAAAATCGCTGCACTCCCGTCGTCAGCGAAGACCACTCGAGAACGATAAGTATCTGTTGAGAATGAAGCGGGACACAATGAACTCGGAATTGAACAACGAAGATCTCGAGGTCTGTCCCAAGTACGTGCAATCGATACCCGTTAAAACTACTTATTCTTCGCTGAGGAAGCACGGTTATTACAGAGAACACGAGGTAATACGTTCACATCCAAGAAAATTGTTTTCAATTCGTCGTTTTGTTTCCTGATGTATTGCACGTTGACGCGTTCTCTCAGGAATCGCCGGACGAGCAAGAGGTTTCCGACGCCGAGAGCGACGCGTCGGCGAAGTACGTTCCGCGCGTTCGTCAGTTATCGCGAAAACCGCGCGCGTCGAATCTCACAACGAAGCAACGTTATCCCGTCGTTGTCGGCGGGGACGGCGAGTACGTCGCGGAAACGAGAAACAACAACGACGACGATTATCGGCAGAACGGGGCGCGCAGTTATCAAGAAATGAGGAATCTCGTTTTGGAACTCGAGGAGTTGGAGAGATTGAAGCGGGCCGAGGTGGCGACGATCTCGAACGACAAGCAGCGGATCGAGAGACGAGGACTCGACGCGAGAATTAATAGGCAGAAGAATTCCGGCGACGCGGCTTCTTACTTCGTAACGAGCAAGCCGTCCTACTCGTTGATCAAAGAGTCGATTGACAAAAACGCGAAGGACCTCGCACTTAACGGATCCGCGCATTTCACGAAATTGGATAAAGCCGCGAAGAATCGCGTTCTGGAATCGATCGATCGCATGGTTGGTATCATGGACGACGCGAAGGTAATGCAGTTAATTGTACATGTAATTGATTTTAATTAACAAATTTATTCTAAAAAAAATCGAGTCTTTTCTGCGCGATGGTAACGGTATACGATTTTACAGACCGACGCGCCGATACAACAAGATCAACAAACGGAAGAACAAGAGACCGTCGAGAAGATAGCTCAAGATCTTCAGGAGAACGGCTGGCAATTGCTGTTCAACGCTCTGACAATTCACCGGGACGCGACGGATTCCGGCAAGAGAACCGTTCGTTTGGAATGTCTCAATCAAATTCGACAGCAGCTCGACAAATTGTACGCTCTCGAATCGACTCTGGACAATTGTTCGCCCAAGCAACAGCAGCAGCAGCAGCAGTCTCTGCAATCGAGTCACGACATGTTTAACGAGGATCATCAGCAGCAATCGCCGCTGGACCAGAAGATCGCCGATCCTTGACTTTTCTTCGATCGAAAATTTTGCGCGTTTTTAAATTTTGTAAAAATATACAATATGTACAAAAAATCCTTGAGAACATTGTATTCTCGTTGCAACATCTCGTTTGCGGAGTGATGTTGCAAGGTGAAATAAATGCGAATATCGCGCAGCGTGCCGAAAATATATAATATACTCTATGATAAAACATTTTCAGAGAAATATCATGTACGAAATGTCACAGAGCGAACATACACGTGAGATGTGAAAACTTTGATAAACATAAAGACATTAATCAAATTTGTAAAACTCGTTATCTTATTTTTACATTCGTGTGTTTCGAGAGTGAATATAAATATCTCTCGAGATTCGCTTGGTAGCAATAGCTTTATTGTTGAAACGTTTTTAAATACACCAGAGTACATAACTACTCTACTTTCTTCCTTCTCTCAAGCTAAACAAAGTTTGTAATATAATATTAAATTATTTTTTTTTTTTTTTTGGTTTTTTTTCATGTTGTTATTGTAGTCTCTTTCTGGAATGAGAGGTGTATATGAGAATTTATTACGTGTAACGTATATATGTATATTTGGGTGTGTGTATATACACCGATTGTACCAGGAGGGAAAGGCCAATGTTTCGGGAGATGACGATGTCAGTTTTAGTTCGCACGAAAACAGTTTCGTGCGAACGTGTAGGAGTTCTATTCCGGAACGAAAAAATACAGTCGCAAACACCATATCTGCATATTCGAAATTTGCGATAAATATGCGCGGCATTTTTAACATCACTTCTACGATGTTACAGTCAACAGAGACGCGTCACAGAAGAGAAAAACGAACAACGCGGCCAACAAACAGACGCGGTGGCAATATTGCGCGCCAAACTCTCGGAAGCAGTTTTGAATAAACCATACGCGTTCATACGAAACATTTTTAATTAAAATGACCGATACCATCACTTCTCAAAATATTGACTCTTTCTTCCTGAAACACCCTGCATACAGACTTCAAATATATCATATATACATGTATATATATATATATATATATATATATATAGAACCTAGAAATATTTTGTGTATATATATATATATATATATGCGACAATAGAACAATTGGTAATTACTCATTAACGGACGCCCGCGTGCGCGCGCGCGTTCATTAACGTGACCGATTACCGAACAATTATTTACATAACGTTTATGATAAGCTATGATGACTAGATATATGT
The DNA here is from genome assembly GCA_014825475.1 of Pseudomyrmex flavicornis. Lineage (NCBI taxonomy): Eukaryota > Metazoa > Arthropoda > Insecta > Hymenoptera > Formicidae > Pseudomyrmex > Pseudomyrmex flavicornis. The sequence goes on along the minus strand of QVNW01001373.1, from coordinate 563 downwards.
ATATATATATATATATATGTATATCGTATTGACGCGGTAGGATATACTTCTGGAAACTCGAATAACGAGAGATGGGCAAAGACACAAGTCGAAGAGAGAGAGATCCCCCGAATAACAATTTTGATTTTTTGCACGACGACTGGTCAACAAAGCGCAAGAAAAAAAAAAAGAAACAGAGAGAGAGAGAGAGAGAGAGAGAGAAAGAAGAAGAAACTCAAGAGAATGAAAAGCGACTTTGTTGAATCGAAGAACGAGCGTACGTGGCTATTGTATCTCTCAGCGGCAGCCGTTGTATTCGTTGTATAAATGTGTAATTTACTATACGTTGTACATACATGCTATTGTATACATGCGGTGTGTGTTTTTACGTCTTATATATATATAATATATATCCTACATATGTTGCATATTTATTTTTTTATATATTACGATACTTTCGAAGCTGCGGTTGCCGTTCCGTCGTCGAAACAAACAAACAAGCAAAAGAAAAAGAAAAACAAGCACGTAAAAAAATGGTATCTCCGGCACCAAAAAACGAGACGTGTTACATGGGGGGGGGGGGG